>CAJNOJ010000481.1:0-62222 GCA_905250025.1 Adineta ricciae
ATAGCAGTTCAAACAACGTTAGTTAGTCGGCAATCTTACTCACCTCGCGAAAGCATTTAACGTCTTGATCAGTTGGCATTTCTTCGCGTCTCACCATGGGAAGGGCGTGGTGGATGGTTTAGGAGCCACCGTCAAGCGACTCGTCCATCAGCAAATACTCGCAATGTTCCTGGCGTTCAGAAGATTCATTCAAACGACACGATGGACGTCGATGTTATTCAGTATCGAAGCTATTCGACGAGCAAAGAGAAAACCATCTTTCGATTTTAACGAACGCAATCCACTATCACCTGCTTGTGAAATCGTTCAGACATTATTTTCATTTTATGTATATCTATTGACTAGTATCTAGTGATTTTTGACGATTTTCTCTTTCTCTGCGTTTGTGTCAATTTTTCATTGTACATGTAGAAAACATGGAGCTAAAGACTTAGTGCGAAGATCTTATGTTTCATCAGTAGCAAAGATAAATCTGTAATGAATGTTGTTGACAACAAGGTCACCCATAAAAGAATCGAAAAAAAGTGTCCGTGAGTCACAAAATGAGTCCATGCGTCACGATGGCTTTTCTCCTCTCATTTTCGTATACTAGCGGGAAGCTGAAAGTTAAGCGTGCCATGCAGGAGCTTACGCCTTGCCCTAAAAAATGTCTAACACGTAATTTCTCTATCACTCTTTACTTCAGAGAACTGACTGAAGATCTGGTCGTGTTGTCCAATGACTTCCATTTTTTGTCCGTGCGCAACAGGACCTAATGTGACATGAGCTGGTTGAACGAACTTGCCGAAAGAAGTTACGTATTTTATGGGATATAGAACTCAGTTAGTACTATCTGTGGCAGAGATCTTAGTCCCTCGCACATGTGTAGAAATGAAGTAGGACGCAAGTGTTTGTAAAAAAATGTCCATGCGTCACGTTTGGCCAGGCCCATATGATGTTAAAATATAATTAAGTTGCTTCCGCGTTTCGAGTTACACATTTAACTTTTAAAACCAATATAATTTTTCTCTCTTATAAGTCCAACAAATCCGATGAATCACGAAATTTTAAAAAGAAGATTGAAATGAGCTACGCTATTCATAGAAAATACTGGTCTTTATCGTTACAGAATGAAAGAAGTTAGATTTCATAGTAAAAATGCTCATAAAAATGACAGTAAACTGTCCTTCATGGAAATTGGCAAAAAGCATGAAATTTCGTAAGACATAGTCTTTTGAGTCGTCTTATTCGAAAGGATTATTCCATCGCGAAAACGACATCATATATTGAAAAAATGTTTTTAGAAAAAAAATGAAACGTTTCCAAATATTTGACTTACACGTGGTTCTACTCAGTTTTTCACGCTGAATCCGAATCTGACACCCGTCTTGGTATAAGAATGATTTTTTATGCTGAGATATGCTCAATAAGAGTGAAAAGAGCGCCAAAATAGTGGCTCCTACCAAATTCTGGTTAAAAATTTTCAATGTGACCATATTTGTTTTTCAAAACAAACATACGGAAAATGTAGGTTTTTTTCGCCGTCTTTTGAACGTACTATACGAGAATTTTGGTATCTTCAATTTTTTCTAATCGAATATCGCTTGAAAGGCCAGAGAGAACTAAAATATGGCGAATTTTGTCATAGTGTTGCTCACCCTGTTGAAGTTTCTTCTTAAAAAAAGTTAATATTGAATTTATGATTTGCACATAGGATTGAAGTCCTTCTCAACAACGATCAAAAGAACCGATTAGAGGTTTTATCCGCCCTCATCGTTTGTAAATAATTTCGTTTTATGTTTTGTATTTTATACATTTTTCTTATGAGAATGATCTAAAAATTGGTTTTTAGAAGTTGTCTCACAAAAGACAAACTTATAGCCTTCCATTTTAATTACTTTTTTCTTTCATTCTCCTACTTCCTCTGCCGTGTTAATTCTGTCACGCCTTGTAACGAAATACACCCATGTTTACGTCAACGATTTTTCTTTACTGATTTGATAATGATAATGACAGGTTAATTACGAGCTGAGGCAAAAGCAAGTAGTTTTCAACGCACGTTCTAAATAGATGATGATAGGTAAAAATGAAAAAGTGCATCAATAAAAAGTCTTCTCTTTAAAGTATATTAAAGTCGAGAAAGTGAAGAAAATAACATTGATAATATTTATGGAGTTTGTCAACCAATGTATTCCACCATTGGATTTTAATATTCCAGAAGTAAGAACGAAGTGGAACGTCTACTAATTGTATTTTCTTTTTTTGGATTTTAGTATTCAGATTTAACTCCAATTTCACTCCGAACACCCCTATTCTCAAATATTAAGTAAAAATATTATCAGATTTCTAAACAGATAAAAGTAGTTTCAATGTGTTTTTTCTTCTCGTTTATAGATTCAAATTTCCAAGAAGAACTAAAACAGTACTTAATCCTTTGATATTAATAGTGATACTATGTTTCATTATAACTATCTTCTTGACAATTTTTTTTAGATACAAAACGAATCATAGTAATTGCTATAATGATCCGTTAAATCATTTTGTGAATACTTTTTTTTGATAGATATTCAAACATCATCAGGTAAAGCCAATGAACAAGTCAAACAATATGATATCCTTTGGTCGTTTGAAAATACTGTCAATGACATAAACAATTTGTACCCCGGTTTTCTAATGAATAATCCCTTCTATATTGATGGATATGTTGGTAAAGGATTATGTTTCAACGGTGTTAATCAATATGTTGATACAACAGCACCTATTGACTTTTTAAATCGTAGTTTTACTGTTGAAGTTTGGGTCTATTGGATCGATCTTTATAATTATACATTTAATGGAATTTTCGGTCAATGCTCATGCGATAATACTTGTATTAGTAGATGTTTGCATTTATTGATACGAGATAAATATGCTTACTTGGGATTTTATGAAAATGATCTAAAAGGGCATACAATTATCGAAAACAGTACTTGGACTCATATCACATATGTATATGATTATAGTCAGTACGGACAACAGGAAGTCTATGTAAATGGTTTATTGGATGGAAGACGAACAGGGAAAGCGTATCAAGGTGTAACAAGTAATAGTGTAATTGGAAAATCATTTGTCAGTGCTGGTGTGGATTCTGGCCAATATTTTACTGGCATAATAGATCAACTCTCAGTCACATTCGGAATAAAAACAGCTAAACAAATATTAGATGATGCTACATTATGTGCATATTATAGTTTCGATCAAGGTTCTCTTGCAGATTTTGGTCCTAATGGTTTGAATGGAACAGCTATGAATACCGTGAGTATCAAAGGTCATGTTAATCAGGCTTTGAAATTCTCAATGTCAACATCATACTTCCAAGCAGCTGGTTTTACAGCATTAGCTACTTCAAATAAAGCTTTTTCAATTGCATTTTGGATAAATCCTCTTCAGATTGACAAGGGAACCATATTATTTGTATCGAATACTGATGATTCCTGGTGTTTACCATTTATTGGATTTACTAGCAACGGTACACTTGTTGCACAGATAAAATCAGATCAAAATACAATTATTTCAACTATGGGACCTACATTGGAGAAAAATATATGGACACATATTGCGATAACTTACAGTAGATTCAACGGTCAACGAATCTACATCAATGGTTTTCTGCATTCATCTAGTCCTAAGAACATTTCGTATAGTGCTAGTGAACAATCTAATTATATCACTGTTGGTACGTCTTTAGCTTTTCATTCACAATGTAATCAAAGCAAAATTCAATCAGGACAATTTTATGGTTCTATTGATGAACTAAGAATCTACAGTCGTGAACTTATCGGAACTGACATACGCACTTTCATTAATATATAAATATAACAAATATTTTTCATTTATTTCTTATTAAATATAAAAAGAACTTTCCAAAATCAACCATCGATAACTAAATGTTACTATAAAATAGCAAGTTCATTGGTAATTGAAGTATTGACACTGACTGGGCAACAGTCTTCAATTCCTCGAATTGTACAACAAGTTGTATTTAAAGGACAACAATTATACTTTCCACAGCATACTGGTGTCTTTATCCGACAACACCAGCCTTGATCTGGTGAACAACAGATTGGAGTATTTTGTTCACAACAATGCATTTTTGTCGCCAGCTTATTATTAGGACAACACGTTCTACTATTAGGACAGTTACTAGCAGAGCATTGTGCATAAATAGATACGATTGGCACTATAAAACAGCGAAAAAAGGAAAAACAAATTAAGTTGAAATAATAAAAAGATTTATACATCTTTTACTCTGAATTGTGGTAGTAGAAACTGTTGTTCTAACTTCTACTTCTTTCGTTGTTGTTTGTTTTTGTTGATTAAAATATTTTGATATTATTAAGTGAGAAAGAATTATAATTATGAATAATAATATGCCTCCAAAAATAGCAAATATGAAATATATTTTCCTACGGTGATTTAACGATCGTTCTACTATTAAAGGAAACTGAGAATAACGTACTGGTGGTCCCAAAAGACTGAAATCCATCGATCAGGTTTGTATCAAAGAAACAAATTAAATGTAATGAATAGAGAAAAACTTCTCTTTCATGCGTATAAAAAACTTAATTATGTTTATGAAAAAAGTACACGTCTATAAAGGCGTAAATACATTTTTTTTACTGTCTATATAGTTTTTATGCTTCATTTATTTTAATGTAAGTACCACACATCGTGATTCTTACTTGAAAAGTACGTACGTGTTGACTGAAGAAAACTTAAGCAAGTTTATAGGCATAAAAAATAACTTTTTTTGTAATACAACAGTATTACTTCTCAAAAACAAATTTCTTAATAGATTAATTTAGAGTTGCAACTAAGAATTTAATTTTAGTCTAATAAGCCAGAGAAACATTTCGGAATATTGCTTCTATTATATTGTTTTTTTTGTTTAGACTATTAAATTATCTGAAATCTTTAATCATTTTAACATGGGTCAAGTACAATCTATTCTAGGAGCAACTAACTTAAGAAAAACTTACAGTCCAATTCCAACACATGATACATTTGAAAACGAAAGAGATATTGTAAATCCAAGTCCGCCACAACAACACCAACAACAACAACAACGTCGCTTTCATCATTTACCTGAAGATAATGTCAGTCAACATTACTTACTTTGCTGGTTGGACGAACATTCGAACGACCTTTCATTAGACACTGAATGTACAAAAGTTATGCTTAGCAAATTTTATCGTGAATGTTGGAAATTCTATACCCAGGCTAACGAATTTCTTACTGATATTCAAGGTAGAACACATGAAATTGATAAAATCCTATTGGTAGTTTCCGGTGCATTGGCTGAAGAGGTATTGCCCCAAGTTAAGAACATCGTTCCTGTTGTTATTATATTTTGTTCTAACTACAGTAAATATATCACATTGAAGTCAAAAACATATCGCAATGTCGTAGACGTGTGTACAGATCATGATACACTAAAATATTTTATTCAACGTGAATTACCATCGTTAAAACTTTGTCTAAATGATAATACACCGTTAAAATCGATGAGATGCTTAGTGTCAACAACTTCATCTGATTCAAAAATTATTTTAATGAATAATAATCGTACTAGCAGTGAGATTACCATTGGAAATGAAACATGTTTTTCCTATATTATCATAATTGATTTGTTAAAAAAAATGCCACAAACAGATGAAGGAAAAAATATATGGTTAAATAAATGTCGCGAATATTATCGTGGAAATGAGGGTGAGTTAAAGAACATTGCCAAATTTAGTGAAGTATATCAAGCATGTGATGCAATTCATTGGTATACAAAACAGTCGTTTGTTTTTAAGCTTGTTAATCAGGCACTTCGTACAGAGGATATTACTTTATGGTATTTATTTCGGTATTATTTAGTTGATTTATGCAAACAATTAGAAATTGTTCATCAAGATCAAAATTACCCAACTAATTTAACTTTATATCGTGGACAATCGATGTCTAGAGAAGAGTTTGAATCAATTAGCATTGATGGTTTATTTCTTACAACTGCATTTTTTTCAACATCAACGAATATTTCTATAGCAAAAGGCTTTATCGGTGGCACACAATATTATAGCAATGAACGTATTCCAGTTCTATTTGAGATTGCTGTCGAATCAGTCAATGTTAAAACAGTAGTATTTGTTGACATTGATCAACATTTGGCTGATAAATATAATGAATGTGCATCTGAAAATGAAATTTTATTTGCTGTTGGTTCGATATTTCGAGTTACAGCTGTCGGAGCAGATATAGAAGACTCTCGCTTACAGAAAATATATATGAAAGCCACAGATGATGGAGCAGATATAGTACAACATCAGTTGGATTTAATTAAAAAAAAATATCCAAATATTGGGGTTAATTTACTTTTTGGTCGATATCTTCTAGATATGAATCATTTATCTAAAGCTAAATCATACTTTCAAATGTTATTATATGAATTGAAGAGTTTAAATAATGAACAACATTATTATGCAGATTTAGCATTTATTAATAATTCTCTTGGTGAATTATGCATTCGTACAACAAATTATAAAGAAGCTTATGAATATTTCAAAGAAGATTATACAATTCGATCAAGAAATAAATTTTCAACTGATCTCTTTATATCAAATATTTCTTTTGGGAATTATTATAAAGCCATTGGCAATTCTCTTCAAGCAGAAGAAGAATATATGAAAGCATTATCTATAATGAAGAAAAATACTGAAAGAAATAAAATAAATATAAGAAGACTAAATATTTACATTGCAAGTATTTATGCGATTCGTAGAGAGTTTTATAAATCATTAACATTATGTTTCGAAACAGTGAATTTACTTACGAAAACATCGTCAACATATCCTTCTTATTTTGAAATGATTATTTGTCAAGGATTAATTGGTGATATTTATTTTATGCAACAAATTTATAAAAAAGCTGAACACTATTATCTTAATGCATTTAATCTGTGCAACCAATATCTCTATATTGGCCATAGACAACTAATACATTGTATCTGTTCATTAACTGAACTATATTATAAACAGTTCAACGATAATGGTCATTATGCGTTTAATTTTTGTAAAAACCAGTTAGAGTTACATCAAACGCATCTATCAAAGAATCATCTCAGTATTGCGTATCTTTTGATTAAATTAGGTCAGATTTCTCAAGATATCAGTTGTTACCAAAGGGCAATAGATATCCTGACGCATATTGATTATCTTGAATATTTAACAATAGCACAATGTTATCAATATATTGCTGATTACTATGCAAAGAATGGAGTCGATCAAAATATCGACAGAGCTGAGGAAAGCTATTCCAAAGCAAAAGAAATCTATAAAAAGATATATCCTGAAGATCATGATCTTATTCATAGAATGCAAGATCTAATTGATTCCATTAGGAATTGATTTATCCATCATAATAGTTTTTCTTCAAGACATCGGCACGACCAAGCGTTACGGAATTACATTTTTTAAACTTCTGAGACCCATATCTTGTGAACAGTAAAACGAATCTTAGTGAAACTTCTAGTGTATATGAAGCTCAACTAGTTCTATAAAAATGCAAAGTTTCATTCAGTTATCTCTAACCATAATGGAGTTATTTAAAAAACATGCTCCGTTACGGAATTTCAAAAAATGGACAAACACTTCGCAGGTCACTCATTTTTCAACGAAACTAAACTAGCTACAAATAAACGCTTTATATAAAAGTTGTTCAGTTTTTCGCCAGCTATCAGAATATCAGGTCGTTTTTGTGGTATAAGTTTGCCTTTGAACAGGGCCACTTAAAAGATTGACCGTTACGGAATTTCACCTTTTTTGCTGTTTCAACTCAGAAGGTTTGATCAACTGAAGTTTTGAGGCCCCCCCCCTGCCACACAGAAAATCGATTTTTCGACCCAAAACACGACTTTTTGATTTTCGTCTAGTCTTGTAGAGTGAAGAATGCTCTTTCAGAATATGTATAGTTTTGATGGAAAATATCACTGTTTGGCGGTTTTATAACGGTTTTTCTGGAAGCACCAATAGAAAAAATGAACTTTCCAGCAATTTTTAGCTGTTTTTTCTTAGTTACCATGGTCGAATCAGTTTGAAAAAATCAGAGCTACACATGCTCGATATCCTCATTATTATAGATGATCATTACGCTAGTAGTAGGTCTTTAAAGGATTTCTATAGGGTTTTTTAATGGATTTTCACTCTTTTTTATCAGTGTGTGATCAGAATATATTCGGATTTGATCTTGTCGAAACATTCTAGTTTATATTTTGACATAGACTGATTTCATTTGTGTACATTTGAGGGACAGAAGATCATATCGTTAATCTATAAAAATGAAATAATAATTGATTTGAAAATTGTGCTTTTATTTTGCTCTATTCATTCGACTTTTATTGAAATAAATCAACAAACGATGCATCAGTGAAAACTACATTGGGCTCTCTGTAGTTCTCATAGTTTTTTATACCAGAAGGGTATCGACAACGAATCACTTGAAGTATCAAGGGCGGCCATTGATAGTTGGCGTACTTGTTTGTGGTTTCTCCTTTTTCAAGCCGAATCCCGTGGACGAATCGATACAGTTCCTTATAGACTTGACGCCTTACAAACTCGTTATTTAGATTTAGACCTAACTCTTCTCTGCGCATATTAATTTATCGCTCGAAACTCGCGCCAACGACCATAAGGAAAGAAAAGGCAAAACCCATTGTAGAGTTCAATTAGTCCAATGAAAAAACTTTCTGTTGAGATAACCTATTGGTAATTTATATAAGTTTAGCATAAATATGTATCATATCGTATCGAAATGCTCTTTTAGAATATGAAAAGACACATTGATTCTTTCCGTCTGATAGATGTCGTCTATGAAAGAAATGAAAATCTTTGAACTATATTTTTTCTGCACATCATTTGACGGCGTGCGAAGATCACGTTATCAAGAGCTATTAAATAGAATAAATATGTTGAAAAAAGTCATGTTGCTTATCTTTCTCATATAGAAATGAATTTAGTTTGGAAGAAAATAGTGTATCAGTAACAGTACCGAACAACGATGTTGCAAGGCTGATGTACTATCTGAATTGTGTGTGTACAGCTATCGACTGTAATCGCGATCCAGACATTCAACGCTTCACGAATTACAGAAACTGGTACTCTTTGTCGATCAGTGAACAAAAGGAACATCTCGTGGTGTGCTACACATTTAGTCCCGACGTCTTCGATGACCGTGTTTTCTTCCATAGTGATGAGTTATGCCGAGGTAGCAGTAATAAATTTTACAAAGTAAATCAAGTTCGTCAGTAGCTGATAGCTGCCGAATCGATTGTCATCGCCGGGCACGTTCGTGAAGTGCATGAAATCATGACTTATACAATGAGTTGGATGAAGACGTTCTACATTGATCCTATGCAACGACTTGCACACTCTCTCAGTAATCCACGTCCCGCGATTACGGGATCAATGTATATACACCGCGTGTTGTACATCAGCCGATAAGTAGTACCAGCTCCAGCAAGTGCAACGGTACTTGTGTCTGTGTTGTGCTTTGCTGTCTTCTATGCGTGATTCCCGAAATTATTGGAGCGATTATCGGTATTATTAATGCTGCTAACTCATAGCTTCGACATGAAAGAGCTTCAAACGCTCCAGTGACTTTTGGAGATGGATGACGATGTAAAAGTATCATAATCACATTCTTCTTTTTCCACGACAGAGAAAATTTCGTAAACATGTCATTTTTATATTTTGTTCGAACCCAAGTGTGAAATAAATGTAATTACCGTATCAACAATGACGGTAACATGACTAACGGGGAAGTCAGAAGTCTGTTTACAGATGAGAAGTGAACCTTTTTTCGGTGGTTTTGGTGAACCATTTGAATATCTTTTCAACGGGAAAAGTTTACCGTCGATGACTCGTTCGACATAACTCAATTGATCCCACATTTGAGCTGCCATAGAAGCATCTTTAAAAATGCAACCTTTTCGAATGAACAACCATCGACGAGCATATTCAATACATTGCCATTTCGTGCCTGTCTTGACACCGTAAAGATAATTATCCACATACGAATAGTATGAATTGTTACCATTTGACTAGGTTGGTACA
The DNA here is from genome assembly GCA_905250025.1 of Adineta ricciae. Classification (NCBI taxonomy): domain Eukaryota; kingdom Metazoa; phylum Rotifera; class Eurotatoria; order Adinetida; family Adinetidae; genus Adineta; species Adineta ricciae. The sequence goes on from CAJNOJ010000481.1 coordinate 10,110, forward strand.
TTGGTGGAAGCACTGCCGAGAATTACACCAAATGGTACATTGCTNGGTTCGTTTGGCGACCATTTCCTTGCCGCTGGATTCCGGTCGGAAGTTCAAACGTAGATTCCAGTCATTTCCCGACCGTTTCCTGCAAACTCCGAGCTGGAAACGGTCAGGAACTGATCGGATATTTCCTGTGCAATTCCAGCCGGAATCCGGTGGCAAGGAACCTGCCGGAGCCTGCTGGAATCGGCGAAAACTGTGCCGGAATCGAGAAGAGCTGTACCAGAACCGACTCAGATTTCAACGGATTCAGTCGCCGGACTGATCGACCTAGGTTGCACTCCATATATATATATGTCGTGCCGAAGTTACTTTATGATACCAAATAAGCATTGAGCATTATGAAATAAATTTTTTTCACAACAGCAACTTTGAAAATATTTTCTTATATCAACAATGAGTTGATTAATGTTTATTGATATAAACTTACAAAAAAATACATAGATAACAAAACAACACAAGTAAAGTCCAATACATCGAAGCTATTTGTTGCCACATGTTGAGGAATTATGGGAACGTGAATTGCACAAGACTTTAGCTTGTTTACATGCACATCTATTACTGGTGCAACCACTCTTGCATGAACATTTTTAAAATGCTTGTCCACCAGTAATACTTTGACTTTTAGCAATTTCTCTCAATGATTTTTGCGTACCTTCATTAATATTGTCAATCAACAATGTTGGTGTTCCAGGTGCTTTTGAAATTTGGTTAAAACTATAATAACCATTGATCAATCCATGTTCAGCTCCTAACTTAAATTTATCATTTTTGATTTCCATAATTACAGCGAGAACATTCCGTGCGTCAGTTGGACCACGATCAATATCTGGTAATGGTACCAGCTAAATAAAAAAGTTGTTAGCCAATAGATGGATAATACTTTAAAAAATATTACTTACAACATTGTCTCCAACATCCAAATCAGCTAACTTTTGTCGTTTGGCTGTATTTTGCAAGAATTCATTAGCTTGCCGCTTTTGACCTTCCCTGGCACTTTGACGAATATCAGTAGTTGTTTTAAAGCGGTTGGTAAGTGTTTCATAATTTTTTCGTTTTTGTGTAGTGGCATTTAATTGATCATTGTCATATAAATCATCAGAAAATTCAGAATCACTATCACGTGTCATATTAAGAACAATATTTAACGCTTCCTCTTCATTATCGCTTGCGCATGAATTTTTATTAATTTCATCAGCTGTTAATGCATCTAATTTATTAATTAATTCTTCTTCTGTTGTTATCTTGTTAAATACAGATGGGTGTAAAGACGTTGAAGATAAACCTAATTTTGGTTCGTTTCCAAATAAAACAGAATACGGACTATTATTTAATACTCGATGGAAACAAGAATTTTTTTAAACTGTACAAAGCGCAATCCTTCAGACCATTTTGTGGAATTATTTTCACGAATCCATGTTCCTAAATAGCAAAATGCATATTGTCTATCAACTATATCATTCTAACCTACCTAGCAACTGTTTCGTGTCTTGATTACATCTCTCGACCGATCCCTGCGACTGTGGATGTCGTGGTTTGCCATGTACGATCTTCAAATTCTTCCACGTAAGTGACAATTCTTCGATAACAAGAGCGGTAAATTCTCTTCCATTGTCTGATTGTAAAATAAGTGGTGCGCCAAATAACGCAAAAATATCTAATAAATGATAAGCGACTTCTGCTGCTGCTGTTTTTGTTTTAAGAGGTCGCAAGACACAGAATTTCGTAAAATGATCTTGATAATTCAATATAAATTTAAATGGTCCGTCAGGAGATGATTGCATATCGATAAGGTCTACCTCAGCACGAGAACTAAAATCATTTGAAAGAATCGGATTTATCACTAATTTTGATGAGTTTCTGGGTTTAGAACGTTTTATTTTACATTCTTCACAATTTGAAATAAATAATTTAACTTGTTTTTCAGTAACATTCGCACATCGTTTCTTAATTTCTTTTGAAGTATATTTTATACCTCGATGGCCTACATTTGAATGAGCAATTCTAATTACATCATAAATCTCATTTAATGGAACATAATATTTAACTGTGGTATCTTCTTCTTCATGAATTTTCTTAATTAATTTATCTTGATTGCCAAGATTAATTACATCGTAGGCTTTTAATAATGATATTTCTTTATCATTTCTCTTCGAATTATTTTTCAATTTTGCATTATTTATTATTTCCATTGTTTCATTATATCGTTCAATTGTAAATACAGGATTATTCAATAATTCATTTCTCATTGCCGATATTTTGGAAACGAAATCATTTTTTAATTTGATATTATCACCAGGTGTTGTTGGTACTAACGTTTCTGAAGATGTTATTACAGATGAAGCAGTGGTTATCTATATGAAAATATTTCACTTTCTTCTTAACAAATACTCATTTACTTACTCTTCCAGGTGATGAAATAGAAGATGCCATACCTCGTAATGTTATAATTTCAACAATGAATATCTTTCGCCTTGAGAAAATGTTTTGAAACAATCTTGTGTTACGTTTATATAATATTTGCTTCATACATGCTACTATGATTCGCGGATCATGATTGAATTATCTTATCATTAATGTTCTCAAGTGTTCCTTTTCTTTCATAATTACGCTTATCGGATAAGTTAATTTATTTTCAAATGAGTAGTGTAGAAATCGTTAACTCGATTCGAGCATTAAAACTTTCATTCGATTTCTAAATCTCTTAGTTCATAATTCGAGTAATCGAGTTTTAAACTATTCAACTTCTAAATCTTATACAATTCTAAATCGGATACGGGAGCGTAAAACTACTAAGCTTGTTAAAGTGTCATTTGAAAGTTTGGGAAGCAGAAGTTTCGGAATTATGATTTGTCTACTCAACTGTCAGGTAGTTCGTCCTGTCTCTGTGCTTCGTACCTTACAGTTATGTTATGAAACTAAGTTGAACATAAAGCTAAATTGTAAAAAAACAGGTCAGTTAAGCAATTTTTTATATTCCAAGAAAGATGCTTGAAACAAACAAGTACCTGTGTGGAACAAAAGTAGTCCTCACTTGATCACATTGTATACTGCATTAGTTCTTCTTTGGTCTGTTCTTTTGAATTCAGCTATGTGGCGGCTTGTAGAGAATCAAATTATATCGACGGTATAAAAGCCAACGTCACGTACTTCTCCTTTCATTAGAAATTCCTCAAAACAAAACATGCCGTAGTAGTTTCGTTTCGCAGGGGTATTTATAAAGAATTAGTGGACTTCGTATCTTTAGGATTTGAGAATAGAAAACAATAGATGTTGACAAAAGTATGCATATTTGTTATCATTATCTGACAAGATAACAATGATGCTGGTGTATATGACATTGTGAGAAAAAAGTATATTTAAATCATATTTTTAACGGTAAACTATTTCATTTCATCAACAAAAATGTTTGAAATAATCACGTATTTTTATTGTTTAATTCTACTGATCGGGTTCGTTATTTTATTTTCGTTGTAATTGATTAAATATCAATTTTTCTGTTTTAGTCTATCAAGTAAATTTTGCTTCGAAAAACATTTTCTTTCCTATTTATTCAATTATTTAAATAGGTTCGAAAATATGCCCCACAGCGACATGGTCGAAAGACGGAATTACAGTTGCGGGTGGAAAAGATTATGGGCGTAACCTTGACCAATTAGCTCATCCTTTTGGAATATTTCTCGATGATAATGATACAATTTATATTGCAGATCATGACAATGATCGAATCGTTAAATGGGAACAAAATGCTACAATCGGTCAATGGGTTGTAGGTGTAAAAGATGATCAAGATGGTAGTCATGAATTTTCATTATTTATGCCAGATGATATCGTTGTTGATAAAATTGGTACAGTTTATATAAGTGATGGTGGACATTATCGAGTTGTTCGTTGGCATCCAAACAAAGATGAAAGTGAAGTTCTTGTTGATAATATTCAAGCTACTGGGATTGGACAGGATAATCAAGGATTTATTTATATATCAGAATATGCTGATGGAACGACAACAAAATGGAATTTTAATGATGATGAATTTAGTGGGGAAATTGTTGCGTCAAAATTACGTCAATCATATTTAATATTCATCGATCAGAAACGAACAATTTATTCGACAGGATATTTAACTCATCGAATTGTTAAAATCGTTGAAGGAGAAGACGAACCAAGTCTTGTTGCTGGACAATCAGATAGGTCAGGCGATGATTTTGATGAATTAGATGAACCATCAGGTGTCTATGTTGATGAACAAGAAACAGTTTATATTGCCGATCAAGGAAATAATCGAATTATGCGTTGGTTAAAAGATGCAACAAATGGAACGTTAATTGCTGGTGGAAATGGTCGTGGTTCTGCATCGAATCAATTCGATAAACCTACGGATGTATTTCTTGATCGACAAGGAAATTTATATGTTACTGATATGATAAATAATCGTGTGCAAAAATTTCTCATTGATAAAAGTTCTTGTCAATAAACAAAGAAGTTAATTCCAGAAATCATCCTTATTAGCGAATGTAAATGAATGGAAACGAGCATGTTTGCTTAGGTTTTATATAAATTTGATTTGGATGATTTCGATAATCATAATGCAATTTGTTGAATGAGAAAATAGTGAAAGATTTTTCTCTTATAATGTGTATATTTAGTAAACGAATAAAAGAAATATGATCTTGAGGGTGAGGGTGAGGGTGTGAGTGAGGTGGGTGAAAATATTTTTATGATTGACATCGATAGAGCTCACCGAGGTCCACCTGGAACAAATATTATCAGAGTTGGAATACACTCGCGTGCGAATCCGTGTCCAAGATATCCTACATGAAGTAATCGAGTTATATGATCGTTGAATATTGGAAGTAATCACGGTGTTTCGTTTTCTCTCAGATAATTTTTATTGAAATAAATCTTTTGCTTTTTACGGTCAAATTGCATGAAAAATATTTCGCGAAATTGTTTTCTCTCGGAACAGAAAGTCGCATCTATACTGTTCTGATATGGATTCAGATTATGAAATTAAATCAAATCGTTGAATTCGATGATTCCAAAAGTCGCTGACATAAAGATTTCCTTCTAAATCAAACGATAAACCAATGGGAATATCGAATTGATTTGATTCTTCTCCTTCTCCATTTCCTCCAACGACAACTTCACTTTCTGCCTTTCCTTCAATCCAACGCATTATCCGATGGTTGGAATAATCTGCCACGTAGATGTGATCATAATCATCAACAACCAGTCCACCGGGATTATACAATTGGCCAAGAATACTTTCATGGTCATTGCCACCAGCAACAACAACAATTCCTTCCTTCGCATCTTTCCTCCATTTCACTACGCGATGATTCGAATAATCCGAAATATAAATCGACTGTTCATCGTCAACAAAGATGAAACCAGGCGAATTCAACTGGTTCAGTTGACCTCCCGCTCCGTTTCCACCAGCTACTACTGTCTCATCTCTTCCTTTCACATCACTCATTTTCCATCTTCTCACTTCATGCTTCGCATAATCGGAAACGTAAAGAAAACCGTATCTATCTATCGCCAGGCCGACACAAGTGATATTCTGAACAAGAATTTCTTGGTGCTGTTGATCAAACCATTGAATTACTCGTCGATTTCCTGCATCCGCAATGATCAGTGAATGGTTTTGTTCGTAGACGATTACATCTGTTGGCAAATTCAATTGGTCGGGCCTATTTCCCCACCCATTTCCGCCTGCAGCAACTATTCCTTGACTTTCATTGACTTTCCATTTCATAATACGATGATTTTCCTGATCAGCAATAAAAATATTCTTATTTCGATCGATAAAGATTCCTTTAGGAGAATTCAGCTGATTCAATTTGTCCCCAGCTGTGTTTCCTCCGGCAACAGTCGTTGCGTTTTGTTCCCATTTAACGAACTTCATCTCTAAAATTACAAATATTATGAAGAATGCCTAATTTTTATCAAGCATTCTTGTAGTTTCGATAGGACTTAGCTCGATTCACTAGATACATACTTTTGTGCTCACATTGAGATCCAGCCCATGGTGGCATACACTAGAATAAAGATAGAACGCTTTTCTACTCTCCAACACACGTTCTTTACATTACAAACTTACAATACAAACGTTTGCTGACAGGCAACTTCCGCCGTTCAAACACTGTAAGGGACATACAGCTAAAGAAAAGTCAGAAGTCGAAAATGTTCAGATATTTAAAAAGAAATATTGGCTATTACAGTGTGCAGTAGGAGTTATGATGGATACATTATTTGAATTTGTGATATTAACAGATTGATCTCCAGTAAAAATGATATAATGTAATGACTGATACGGAGGAAGTGAAAAAGATAATCTGCTGTCGCTTGTTCTGTCTGGCAGCTCAGTTGTTATTAGGGTATATTTCGAACGATCATTTGTACTATCCGTTTTATAAGCATCGACTGTGCCATTTTCACCTGGATTTTGTCCTATCACAACTCGATCGCGTAAATCAGGTAAATTAAATGTTGAGTGACCATTTCCAGCTCCAAATGAATCACCAAGAACGAAAAATAGACGCCGATATTCCATGCGCGAGAGAGCTTGACCATGACAGAATACCCAATTGGGTGGTAGAGATTGTGCTTGACCAGAATACAGTTTTATTTCACCAACGAATGGCGATGAAAGATTTGTGTATAAAGTTAACTTGTCGACAGTATTCTTAGCAATTGCCTCCGATACTTGTAGTTCAGCTAATCGCTTCTCGATGGTTGATTGCAATTTTTCCATATTATTTTCAAGAGTTTTTATAGAAGATGAAACTTCTTCGAACTGATTTGTTGGTTGTGGCTGCAAGTTCTCGCTGCTACTATCATTCAGTGTTTCCAACGACTCAAGTCTTTCGTGTAGTTTCTCTACGTAGGCTTTTACGTTTAGGCTATCATTTTTAACAGCTGCTAACGACGATTGTAGAGTGTGTAGACTTGATTCTAGCAGATTGGTATGATTGTCGATAAGTGACACTTTGCTCAGTAATCTATATGATGATTTTAATTCTCTGAGCTGTTTGTCTGTGTTCGATTGTGATTTCTTCATGTTATTTTCGATTGCGCCAAGTTTCCGACTGAGTTCATCTAATTTTGACACAAGTACGTTTGAATGTCGATCAACAACTGACGCATTGATCGGTTCACCAGATGATGGCGATGAAAGAATTCGAACCGGGACAGTATGTACTGATTCAATACGTGTGATAATGATATTCTTATGTACAATCTTGCTATGTTCATTATAGTTAGCTAGATTTAACCGGTAAACTTCGATTGGTTTAACAATAAACTTGTCATCCTTGAATTCGATAAACTGTCGATTGTTGGCATAAAAATCATAATTCTTTTGTCTTAGTTCTTCGAATGATTGAGCCTCATCACTCATTTCCGTCTGTTCCTGCGATGTTGGTTCGCTTTCACATGCGGCACGACGCCATGCATTCTCATTATAAATCGACATATCGTCACTTGTTACATGTAAATTTTCTAATGTATTACGCACACTACGATTGCCTTGATCTGCAGGAGAATCAGAACTGATCACAGCATCTGCCTTTGTCGGGCTAATTGACAAAGCAGCACAAAACTTTCCGATACCAACGTTAACACGGAAACTTTTACTTCTCGTTGTATGTGTACGATATTCTTCATCTATTTGATTGCCTTTATTTTGAGGATTCGATGCCTTCTGCAATTGTTGCAATTCATCATTTAATAGCTGAACAATTCGATTCGGACGTATACTATCTTGATTCCAATAAACTGAATTCCATTGTTGTTTCATATGACCATCTAATGTGACACGATTTTGCTTGAGGCGGGATTTTAACATTTGTATCAATACGTTTTGGTCACTTTGTGAGATATAATCGGAATCGGTCAACTCCTCTAATTCCATCGTTGTCAATATCTCTGTTGCAAATTGATTTACATCATCAGCCAGTAAATAACGTTCATGGTCATTAGCAGTTGACGACGACAATTGTTTCAATGTCAAATATATTTGCGTTTTCATTACGTGCTGCCCAGTAATGGTTACTGTTTTGCGTGTTTGCTTGTCAGTCTGTGTACTGTATTCAAATTCTAAGCCATTCAATATGTCGGGCGTTTGAAGGATATTATTCAATAATTGAGAACATGTTTTATTTGTCGAACATTCAATGAACACGTTGACATTGTTCAAAAGGGCCGTATTTGATTGCCAACTTGAATCGAGCGAATAATCAGACGAAAAAGGATTTGAACGAGACCATACAATGCGAAAAAGTTCCGTGGGAATCATCTTAACTTCGCAAAGTTCTTGCGAACGGTTGCATCGAAGATGTGTGTCCGATAGATATTGTAGAATTGTTTGACGTAGTTCATTTGTAGAGAGAATTAATGATATACGTAATAAATCTTGTTTATCCAATTGCCGATACAAGATTTTCGTATTGTTAAGATTTAATAAAGCCAACGGCGGAATAAACAAACGTGAACGATTTTGTTTATGTTCATAGACTGAGACCTTGGGGATAGTTGAAGTTGAAAAAAATCTTGCGTCGACACGGAATTCGATGAAATTATATAGAAATTAACAATCATGTAGCATTGAAGATACATTTTTGTGTATTTCTCTTGTACTGATGTGTACAAAAGATCTATCATAATAAAATTGTTGTTTTGCTTTTCATATAGAATATGTCAGCGTTAATTTTCTCGTTCCGAAGATAAAAAAACGATCGGTGGAATTAAACTTAAGGCAAAAGTGCATTTGTGACACATGGTGTAAGGAAAGTATCCGATGTTTTCCTCATAATGAAATTGTTACCGATCTACGACACTCATAAGTAACGAAGAGATGCGTTCAATCGAGGGACAGTATGTATGAGTGACAAATAGTTTGAAAAAGACGCCAAAAATAGCATGGTAGAAATTCAATTTTACCACGTCTTCACGTGTTCGTCCATCATTTGCCAATCGAATCGAATTTCCGTTCACTATGTAAGTTTTTTTCAAATCTTTCATCGTTAACTTTATTTTTAATACGCAGAAGAAAAACGTATGATTGCTATATGTTGTGCATATACTACAGCACATTCCAGCTCGAAATTACTGTCCTTTTTCTTTCTCTCGGTTTCTATATACGTCTGATAATCTACCAACTAATTCTTCGTATAAAATATACTATGGTGCCTAGAGAAAAGAAAACAAAAATCGACATCGGCGGTAAAGGCTGCGCATGCGAAAAAAACTACTGTGTCATGTACAAGAATTCATAAAGGAGTTCTATCTGGTTTGCTAAGAATTCTTAAGAAGATTAATTAGTACAATTCAAATCATAGCAAAATAGAAGACGTAGGACAAAAAGCATGATTAGTTTCGATTCCAGTTAGATGCACATAGCATCATCAGGTAGCGATATACGATACATTGTAGTCAACAAATACAAGAGCTTTGTCGCCGATGTGACACTGAGTTCACTAGATCGACGCCACTATACCATCAAGTTCTTATACATGCTATTACAGTAGAGTTGATAATTGCGAGCTTTTAGGATCCATAAAACTACTCTCTTGTTAATGAGGGTCAACTTATACAAACTTCATGAAAGTCGATGGTGTTCTATATTACTATTAATTCTCCCAAAACATGGATGTATAATCTTGTAATATCTGAATTCTCGGTAGCGGTTCTTTACTATATAGTACTTTGACAGATGACGTGTTCATTATACAGGGTGAATGTGACACATATTCTACCCTCATCTATACATATCAAACAATAGGATAATAGCGAGGGTTCGGAAATAAATTACTTCACTGTACTTCAAATACTGTATTTTTTTGCAGTATAGATGAATTCTCGCTTTTCCTCTCTGATATTAACACAGTTCTGTTATGAGTTGCATTTCAAAGATGAATGATGATGAAGCTCGTCGTAAAATCGTATATAAAAACCTTCGACTTCATTCGTCAAGTTTTTATCGATACATTATCTTAAAAGCACTTAGGGATTGATGTTATCAATTATAACACATCATTTTCGAATGCATTTTTCGGGATACCAGTGACCATGATATGGGATGCCACGTATTTCTATGCTGGGAAAGCTAATTCACATGATATACAACGATCCACTTACTTGTGACAAAAAGACGACATTCGGTGAAGTTTATGTTTTTGTGTCTGCTAGCGCGGAGATATTTAAATTTCTTATCAGAATGTTATTTATGAAACACCCTATGCATATCTTTATACCTTCGAATTCATAATTAATTATTTCAACCACGAAAAAAAAAACAAATGAAAATTACAATTTCTCTTTTATACGTTCAAGATTCTCTTTTCGCATTTGTAGAATTGGATCATCTGGTGATAACGAACATTCTCCATTTTCTATAGCACGTACAAGAAATGAACGAGCTTTTACATGATTTTCCATGTTTTCATGTGTAACACCAATATTATTGAGAGATGCACCTATATCAGGATGATTCTTTGGTAATGCTTTTTCTCGAATATCAAGAGCTTTCTCATGATTTGAAAGTGCTTTCGAATGATCAGACATGTTATTATATGCTAAACCAATAATGTTATAGAGTTCAGCCAAATCAGGATGATTGGGAGGAAGTATTTTTTGACGAATTTCAAGAGCTTTTTCAAAAGAGCTTAATGCTTTCGAATAATTACCGTTATTGTAAGACAACATTCCAATATCCATGAGACACACAGCTAAACCAGGATGATTTGCAGGAAGAATTTTCTCATTAATTAAAAGTTCTTTTTCAAAATATGAAATTGCTGCTGAATAATCATTCGAATTGACACATAATAAACCAACATTTCCGTAGGATTTAGCCAAATCTATATGATCAGGGGGAAGCAATTGTTCACGAATTTTTAGAGCTTCTTTGTGAGCTGAAATTGCTTTTGATGTATTATCTATTTTAGAATAAATCAGACCGATGTTAAAATATAAATTTGCTAAGTCAAGTTGATCAGTAGGAGGTGTTTTTTGATAGATAGCTATTGCTTTTTCATAGAACGCTGTTGCTTCGGAATATTTTTTTTCAATATCTTTAATCTGTCCAAGTTGACTATAAATAGCTGCTTTGTTAGTCATATCTTTTGTTTGGTCTAGTAGAAACTGATAAAATTGTTCAGCCTTGTCAAGATAATTCATTTTCATTAAAAGTGAACCTAGTTGATACCATCCTTGTTTATCAGGAGTGTTCTCTTGTCGAATATAATTTGTTAATAGAGCAAGATCTTTGTCTTTATCACTAACAAGAGTCAAACTGACTTCTTGAACTCGATTATTTGCAGCTAATCGTTTAATATCATTAATTCGAAAAAGTGTTGGCATTGAAAACAAAATTCCATCTTCTGCATTAGAATAACTAACATCACGAACAGAAGCAAACGGAAAACTTGATTGAGAAGGATCAATTTTCATAATGAACATAATGCCCACTAGATCACCTTTTGTTCCATTATCTTGAGCAAAACTAAGTGAATGCTTAGAATTTTTACTGGTCAATAGAAAATTGTTAAATGAAATTAATCCACCTCGACTTTTTTTCAATTGTTCAAAATCTACTTTGGTTAAACCTTGAGCATGATATACTGTAAAGATTGCAGACGACGATGGCTTACTCTTATATTGTTCTTGATGAAGTTGTACGATTTGTCGATGAAGATCGACGATAAAAAAACTTATAGATGTGATCATCTCACCATTCATAGTTCGTAATGCATAGTTGAGCATTGGATTTAAAAAACAATCGTTGGTATACCACCATATAGGTGTTTGAGTACGATATTTGCTTTCGAATTCTTTGACATCAACTAATTCTTCTTTGTTGTTTGCAAATAATTCACGACAATAATCAATGAATTCTTTTAAATGTTTTTCTTCGAAATTACTGGTTAATATCACTTCCTTAAGAATATGTGCGTATAAGAAAGGTAAATCTAACTGATCCAAAACTATAGGTGATGGTAAAAAGCTGAGTGGTATGGTGTTTTGTTCACATTGTTGAATTGTTTTCTTAAGTACTCGGCATATGGGTGCTGTATCTCTGAAAACACCGTTGATCTTGGTCCAGAGCTTAATCAATTGTTCGTCACGTGGTCTATTGTCAGAATAAATAAAAACTGAATCTACTTGAGGCATATCATGTATACGAGATATGAATTCCTGTCCAAGTGATCCGAAAATGACTACGCATACTCTCATATCGTCATTTTGAATAAATTCCAAACATTGATCACTATCTGAAAATGTAATATTATTGTGAACAGCTTGTTGTATGTCTGCAATAGCCTGTTGCCAATCTTTGCTTTTACTATCAGCAGTGTTGTACAAACAGATCATACGGATGCTGCGAATATTTTGGATATTGTTGACACGACGTCGTTCGGGATTATGTTCCGAAGTTGTAGACGGTTGATCGGTATTTTTTATGCTTCCTGGTTTCCCGGCACCCATTAGTTTTGTCTTTCTTTTATCGTTTTAAATGATTGATAATTGCTGATTGTATAAAGCTTTACTTCTGTTCCCTTTTCTATTGTTCGTTTTATGTTGCGATGAAAACAATCAACAAAGTGTTGCTCCGATTGGCAAAAAAGTATTTCTTTTCATTGCTTGTTTTAATAGAAAAAGAAATCCTTGAAGAGTTTTCTTTCGTTCTATCGTGAGTCACATTGTTGTGAAGGCATCGAAATTTGCAAGTGTTTTTTGTCATGAAATGCTGAGGGTGTGAGTGGGTTAAATACTGCATTCTCATACACATTGATTCACACTTTCATACTTGTATTTCCAACAATCCATTCTCTTCTCGGTGTATGGTAGAGATGGGCGAGCCATGACTTTTTCAAGTCAAGTCATTTGAAAAAATTTTAAGTGAAAGCGTAGAACGACAGGTGGACTCGAACTAATTGAACCCTTTCTGTTGATAAAAAGAAAAGAATGACGACAGTTTATATAGAGGATGTTTACTACGAATGTATTTTATTGGCTTTCGATAGACTGCACGGCGTCCTAATATTCTGCTCAATGAATATGATACTGACTATTTAAGTGGATAACCTATTAGGATATAGAATTCGCTATGCTCTGAACGAATATTATGTGTAGATTAGAAGGAAGGAAGTTACCATTATCAGCGAGCAAATCATCGTCAAGTGACCTGGAGATGCACTTGAAATAACTATGCCGGACGTATGACTAGCAACGGAACCAAATATGTCACGCTGACTCGGCATAATCATGCTCTCAATCCAGGAGGATCAATTTCTTTCGAATTCAAATAAAAAGTCAATGCGCACAGCATTCGCAGAAATCGGAAATTCCAGTCGAACTGGAATTGACCAGTGTTGGCGATATGTTCGTTCTGTACGTGTACGACAACCGAACTATTGTCTTATCCTCAGAGAAAAATATGATTCAATTACTCCTTTAACTAAACGTGGGCCCAAAATCAATCAGGATCAAGGAGAACTCTACTACGGATAAAACATCTTTTAAATGTTTTTCATCCATGCATCATTTCAAAGGATCGTTAAATTATTTTTTGAAAGAGAGAAGCAAGAAAACAGGCACTACTAATAAAGCTTCACAGACCTAATCACTTGATACTTCTAAAGAAAATATTCCTCACACTTATTTTCTTTCGTATGAGTCTCCTAAAACAAAACGCTTATACGCACGCCTTCACTGTTTCATCTATTTTTGATTCACTTTCGAAACGAATAAATGAAAGTGTTTTGACTGCTTTCGTAAAAGAGAATAGCTTAGTTTTTCACATGTTCGGAATACTATTTACCATTACCTAGTGCGCCCATTATGAAGCAGATACTTCCTCCATACATGGGAGATGGTAAATAACTTGTAGCACAGCACCGTATTAGCAATCTTTTAGTTAACTCCAGGCCAAAGCGAAATAGGATGCTAGGCTGGTACATAATTAATACATGTGTGACCTCACACTCACATCCCAATAGTCCATCGATATCCCTTAGTCGCGGAAATACAGTGAAGATTTTCATGCGCATGTGTATGGAGCGATCTATAATTTTGTTATACCCCGATTCACTCATATTTGCTACAACTTATTATTTTCTTGAAATGCCCCACATTTAAAAAAGAAAACAGAACGCTGAAGAATTGTAATGTTTCCAAGGTATTCTTTCTGCTTGTCGGCTGTTAGCAACAAAAAAATACGAACGATGTGTGCTTCTTTGCTTTCCTTTTTACGATCATTTAGAACTTTTTTCTTTTCTGATTATGTCAGACACGCCGAGTTCGCGTCAACAACAACAATTACCATTAGAATTTCCCGTTCAAGTCCATCCTGGTTATTCAGTATTACCACCGATTTCATCATCAAGTTCTGAGTGTGACAAAACATCTTCAGATGTCAAAGACTTTTGGATTAAACTTCGCGAACATATCAACAGCGAAAGATTGAAACCGTACGATAAACATGGAAATCAAAGAACATCGAACAAAGTCGTTCGAATCTTCGTTTCATCAACATTTACAGATTTTTTCAATGAACGTGAAGTTCTGATTAAAAAAGTCTTCACTGCACTGCGCGATGAAATGCGACCAGCCGGTATTCAAATCATTGATTGTGATCTACGATGGGGTGTATATATACGAAAACCATTTCTGATTCTCATTTCTCATCGTATTTCATACTGTAGGTTCCGAAAGATTCAACAACTGAGCAAACCATCCTAGCATGTCTTGAAGAACTCGATCGATGTTTAGAAGAAAATGGTCAACCATTTTTTATCGGACTGATAAGCGATAAGTAAGACAAATCTTCGTTGGTTGCTTTGGTTTTTTTTCTATCGCTGATTTAGATATGGTTGGGTTCCGAAATTGAACGATTTACCAAAGCATATAACGGAAACCTATTCGTGGATTGATGGAGCATCGATAACATTGATGGAATTTATTCATGGTGCATTTCGTCGAAACAATCCCAATGCATTTTTTCTCATTCGAAAGTCGGAGGATCTTCTGAAGCATCTTCCTGAAAAGTATAACGATAAATTTCGTGATAAAGACCAATTAAGTCAAAAGCAGATCATAGAATTAAAAGGTCAATTATCGGAAATCATCTCTCCCGAGCACATCTTCGCTTATGATTGTTCATACAGTGGCTTAGATTCATCAACCGGACGTGAAAGAGTAAATCGTGCTAAATTTCGATTTGAACTTAATTCGTTTTTAGGTGAAAATCGATGGCTTCGAAGAATTCGAAGAGGGAGCAAAAACTTTCCTACGTGAAGCCATACAGAAATGGTACCCGGAAAACTTCAATCAAGATAATTCAATCAATATCGGTTCGATTTCTGTCGTATCGACGTGCAGATAAACTTGTTTTGATTTGTAGAGGAAAAAGAAATGAACATATTTCTTCTGAATAAAACGCAATATTATGTTGATCGATCCAGCGAACGTTCGATGCTTATGAAGTATATAACTGGCGATCACAGTGGTTTCGTGTTAAATCAGTCCGAGAAAGCAATTGGTCAACCTTTGTTAGCTCTCACAAGTCAACCGGGTGATGGGAAAACCATGTTCCTTGCAAAGTTTGTCTTAGATATTGAAGTACGTTTTTGGAGAAAGGAATTCGATGAAACTGATTTCATGTTGTAGGAAACAATGAAAGACAAAGCTATTATTTACTACTATTTTGCCGAAGGAGCATATCAAGACGGAACTCATTTCATACTGAATAATTTACAGATGAAATTCTTAAAATATCTGGGTAAATAACAATTAACTTTCATATGACAACGTTCGTTACACGTAATTTAGATGACAATGATATCAAATCTTCAAAAACGAATGAGAAATTCAATTTTAGTGATGACTCATTTCTTGAAGACGCTATTGCTGCAATACCAATACCAATCATCATAATTGTCGACGGATTGGAAAAGGTAATTCACCGTGCACAACATATTTGAAAAGAAATCGAAATTCTTGTAGGGTGATCTGCATCATGATCGAGTTTATAAGGACACATTTCCGTTCCTTTGGTTTTCCTCATTGCTAAGTAATCACACATATATCATAATCAGCACAGAATTAAATTCGAATTTGCATCAAACCGTGCGTAACCATTCACATTATGAACTTGAACTTCAATTATTAACAACTGAACAACGTAGTTCATATATTGATATGTTTTTCCATAGTTTTAATAAGGTAAGTTTGACAACAAAAGAAGGAAATCTTATGTTTTCTGTTGTAATTTAAACAGATCCTTGAACCAGAACAGAAATCTTTACTTGTCGACAACAAGGGTGGTGAGCATCCAATTTATTTATCGTATGTTTGTGAAAATCTTCGGCAATTCGGTGATTATTCACTTGTTACCAAACGTCTGAAAAAGTATCCAACAACATTAGATGATCTACTCAATTTTCTACTGGATGAAGCCTATGAAATTATCGACAATCGGGCAGTTATTGACGCGGTAATTTTCATTGAAACTTGCATTCTACATCAAACAAGAATCAATTTTAGTTCTTCAAATTACTGCTTATATCCGACATTGGTCTAGTCGAAGCAGACATGGTCAACATACTTGATCATTATCTGAATAGAAATACAGATGAAAACAATCGAGTAGATGTAAACCCGATGGTATGGGCGACATTACGAAGACATGTCAAAATATTTCTTGACACAACCTGGATCATAGGAAGCCAGTATATCATTTTTCGCGATTCATCCGTTGAAAAGTTATTACGACAACGTTGCTTGAAAGCTGATGAAAACGAAATACGCACTCTTCATGCATTCATGGCCATGTTTTATCGTAAACATTCGTCGATCAAAGATATTGCGACATCTCGTGTATTGTATCATTATGAGCAAGGCCGTATGTACCATGAACTTCTTGCATATTTGAATTCAGTGGAAGGATACATTGTTACTCACCATGATCGACAAAACTATTTACGAGTAAGAATCTTCATTTGCCGAAGAAATATTTCGTTTGACTTTTTTTTATAGCGTCGTCGTTGTACAAACACACTTGGTTCGGTTAATACTAATGAGAATCAACGTGCTTATGCATGTAATATGTGTGCGAAACGATTTAAATTACCTCTATTTATGACGCAGAAAAGTCCGTGTATTATTTGTTCAAGACATGTTCCTCCGGCGAATTCGACTGAAGTACCTCTCGAGAAACGCGAAGCGCGTCTATGTCAAAAGCATGGTACGGATGATTATCCACAAAGTTTTCAATGTGTATTTTGCAAAAAACTTCAACCAATGCCAACAGGAGAATCAGCAGGACCAAGAAAAGATCCTTTGCCGTTATTCATTTGCTGTGAATGTTGGACGGCAGGTGGAGAAACAGAGTCGCGTTGTTCTGCATTTGTTTTGGACTCGTAGAAAAGTCCTTTTCCGTGAAATTCGATCTGAAGTTAATCGAGAATGAGGAGGTCGAATCTACAACTAAACTTGTTTAAAATAAATGGTATTATTGATAATTCTGAAGCATCGAGTCTATACAATCGAAGGCTACTTGTATATTCAAAACATACTATCAAAAGATTTTCGATATTGCAATGTAGCAAATCCATAATTACTTTTATTTGATCAAATTTTGAACATATGCAAGAGAGAACGTATATTAGAAATGACCCAAACGATAGTTCATGTTGAAAAATCTCATCAGAGTCAATGGAAAGGAGTTTGTGCATGGAAATATTTTCTCGACCTATGACGACACCTTCACCTCTAAGAATTACTTTTCGGATACGTTGAACGTCATTTATTTCAATTCATATCATCACAACACGAACAACATTAACGATAGGATAATATAAAGTTGACAAAGTATTGTTTGGTTTATTTTGTATTACTAGCCATTGTAACTTTTGTGGTTGATAACGCAACATTTTGTTTTTTGGGTTTTTTTTTTAAACAAAATAAAACCTTTTCTCTGAACTTTTTTCTAAGTTCAGGTAATGATAAACAACAGACCATTGGGAAAAGAAAAATAACATAATAATAGAGAAATCCCGTATAAGTCAAAGCAACGGCAGTTACAGCCGGTGATAAACCAAATTGAAATGCAAAAATAACTAAAACCCAAGGCCCATTACATGTTATATAAAGTACTGATATTGATAATAATTGTACAATCATTTTTCGATATTTTTTCCATTGAATTTCATGAGTTAACTTTTGCCGTTGAATGATCGTACGAATAATTAATCCAATACTACAACCGACAATAACTAACGTTGGAAATACTTGATGGAAATCTATATCCCATAAGCCCAATACCGTTCGATAAAAAGCGCAAGGTATATGAATACCACCATTAAGAAAATCTTGAAAATCACTGACACAAAACGGATCGAAATGAACATAAGCTAAGTAAATTAAATAATATATTATAATGGCTATTGGAGGAAAATAATGAAGGAAAAAACATCGACGTTTTGTTGCAATCCACTGTTGATGAAATATTAATATATGTCTTTCAATAGTTGCCCATGCAAATAATTCCAATGCGATGGAATAAAATGTATAATTAATATATGTCCAAATTTCATAAAAAACTGTTGCCTGAATTAATGGTCGACGATTATGATCATTATAAAGTATCCAAATGATATCGGTTAATTCATAAAATATCCCAAGACATAATAATATAATAATCACATAATTATGTAATGCTTGACGTAATGAAGCATCGGATAGTAAATAATATAAATCAAAAAAGCCAGTAAGTAATGAAAATATGTTCGAGAAGAGATAAGACCAAAATCGAATTGGATATCCTGGCGACAAAGTCGATTCAGTTGCATTATTATACAATGAAAGAGTTGATGTATTCATGTTCATGTGATTTATGAAAAACAATTTGTAGAATGATAATAACAATCCGTATGAATATAGACTTATATTTTTATTCATGAGATTCCTTTGCAATTTTCATTAAGGAAAAATCATTACTCAAATAATGAAGGGTTTCTCGGACTTGATCATCAAGTATTGAAGAAAGTCTTTGATTGCTCAGATAATTTTGTAAATCCTAATACATACTCAAACACTACTAAGGATTTTTTTCCTCATGACATTGCAAGAATGAATATTCAAAGGTTTTAGAAAATGTCTGGATAGGATGGTGAAAAAAGTTCTCGGTACATTCTACTTTTTCTTGAACACCCGATCTTAGGAACAAAATGTTTTACTGGTATTGTATTCACTCTTACACGAAATTTCTCTAGATTGAAAGTGATAACAATTGAATTCCACGTGGAGAGTTTATTTGATATGCAACTTTTGGGAGATTTGAGTGATACTCAAAGAAACTATTGTCAATTGTAGAAAATAACGAATATATTTACATCGACGACATAGGGAAAGAAAATTGCTGAGGTATTCGTGTAAGATTTACGTTCTGGAATTGTATTCATGGTAGTGAAACCATAGAAACGGTTAAGATGCTTGCATTATATTTATAAAAGAAGAATATCCGACAGATGATTTTCAATCCGTAAGAATGCCTAATAATTGTCATGTTTCGGTCTATTTGTGTGTTTACAGTGCTAAGGAAAAGAGAGAATGCAGAGACATGTAATGATATAGCAATACCAAGAAAGAAGCATTATATGTCAAACTATATTTATCCTCAGTCAGTGGAACAAAAACGAATATATTTTATGGAAATTTTCTGTATTTAATTCCACAAATAGTATCTTCTTGTTCAATGCTTGCAACTTTCTCGGATGTGAGTGAGAAGATTTCATCATCGACTTCTATGACATATGTGACAGGAGCATCATATTTTGCATGAACCAAGCTCCAGGTTCGATGATGACGAAAAGTAAGCGATGAACGAAAACCCAAAGTTGATTTGTGCTCTGCAAAAGAGAGAATAATGAGAACATGCACTTGTACGGTCTATGTTTCTTGTCAGAAAGATTTTCAATGTGGAAAAGATTGTGTTAAAGTACTTGCCTCTCGCTCAAGCACTTCTTGTCGATAGTGGAGAAAATGTGTGATAAAACCGGGTATTAAACTGCTGGTTTCACTGATTAAGACCCGGTTACTGTTGATTGATTCTGATACGAGTGATTCGCCTGGTGCGTAGATATAATTCTCGATTTCATTCTGTGGAATTCTTCCTGTATAGCATTTGCTTGATGCTCGTTGTCGATTATCCGGAGCGAAAATATGAAAACACTGTGGAGTCAATTGGGATAATTGACAGAATTGAAACGAGAACGAACGATTGTATGGATCACAAAGAGCAATTCGTGTATAGGCAAGATTTCTCGATGAATAGCTTACCCACACGTACTTGAGTAGATGTATATGACTATTCTCATTACAAAAGTACATCATATTAGTAATAGACAAGACTGTTTTATCATACTTGATGAATATGTATCTCCCGAGACTATCCGTTTTACATAATGATAAGCCACAAAAATGGGCACCATTAAAACGTCCCGTCTATAGAAAAAAAAGAACTTTTTTCATATGTGAATCTCTGAGTATATACTCACGCTGCAAGGTATTCCAACTAAATAATATGGAATGTGCATGAATCGAAAAGCCAAACGAAATGTATCCTTATCACCGTCGGTGTGCTACGAATAGAACAATTCGTTGAAATAAAGAGTGTGAAGTTTTCGTATAATACTTGATAGAAAAGGGTATGTTTATCATTCATTAATTTGGTTAAATATAAACCTTTCCATACTCGTCTCTTATCAACTAAAATTGCCGAACTATCAAGTTCAAGTTCATTATGAGCACATGTTGTGTTGAGCAAATTCCAGATAGATATATGTTGTCGACTGGTCATAGCATCAGGAAAGAAGAGAGCGCCAAATTTCACATACATTGGATCGAATTGAAATAGATATTCGGGATCACGAGCTAAGTATGAATCACAATCAAGAAAGAGAACTTCAGCAAAAGTAGCACTGATAATAGCAGCTGGTTTGTATGGAAAGTTTTTCAGTAGAGTTCCACTCATATGAGGCGAAAAGACATAAGTTGGATTAAGTTGCCACAGCGTATCGAGAGTTTGACATTGAGTCGATTCGAAACAACAAGCACTTACACTGAGCTTCGGTACGTACTCGAGTAGGTCAATTATCATATCGTTCGAAATTTCTAATGATGAATACCATATCTAATGAAAGAATATACCCGATAGGTTCACTTTTATCAAGATTTTAATGAAGAACAAAGTATTTCATTACCTGTACAGGCAAAACAGTTCCAGTAAATTGAATCATTTTCAGATTGACTTTCGCATATGGGATTTGAAATTTCCCTATGGTTAGCACAATCCCTCGGCCATGGAAATAGTCTTCTGGATATGGTTTGAACTTTTCGCGTGATTCAATAAGAAATTGCCGAATTTGATCGAAGTTTTGCCGTTGTTCAGAAGTTAGTGGAGCACTCATATTACATACAGACGGCGAACTATTGTAAAAATCTGTATGACTCGCTAAACGTTCGCTGACAAGTTTTTCGAAATCGATCATAATGTGAGACGATCGTGCCATCGATGGTAATGACGATATTTCTGACGATTGTTTCATGAATATGATAACGATGATAAAACATGTAATAACGATATAAAGAGTTCTAAACTGTCTGAATTTCATTTTGATCTTAATTCAACCAATTTAACAACGATTGTATTTTTGCTGAAGAAAGCAAAATCAATCTTTAACTGATTAGTAATCAGATGTGAAGTAGACACGAATTAAAAAATTGCTCTATTTTTTGTTTACATTTCAATGTACCTTTTTCTCTTTTTTTGTCCATGTCACTCAAACTGCAGCCACAGAAACACACACATCACTCCTACTTGCTTTCACAAAGAACATATAGAACATGACATGTGTTTTAGCAACGCACGTACACATCGACAGCAAACTGATCGAAAGAATATTTCAAACTTTTCAAATCAATTGCGCAACATGATCGTTCTAGTCAGACACAATGTTCCTGAAATTTATACTTAATATGCAAGCGCAGATGTACTTTCATCTCTGACCATAGTCATCCTCAATCAACATAAGACATGAGAACGTTCGATTGTTATCGTACATTTAACATTGTGTTCTCTATTTCAACTGAAAGAAGGAAAAAAACTGGTTACATAGCCTTTGCTATACTTAAAAAATAGTTGTTTATTAGAAGCGTTCAGATCTTTGAATAAATTGGTCATTACGATAAATATCTACAGAAATTAATCGCCGAAATAATGATTGATCATTGAGAACATCTTGAGTAAATTCTTTCCAATTAATTTTCTGCTCTCGCGTTAAATTATGCTTTTGAAAAACTCGATCAAGAACATCAGTCACATTGGATTTCGACGATGGAATATCGAACAAATCGAACATATGCCGTAAAAATTCTTTAATTTCATCTCGCGAGAGATGTTTTTCCTTATCATCTTCATAAAACCGAAATATCAATTTCATTTTTTCATTGATCGAACCATTATTACTTAACACGTTCAATAAAACAAATTCATAAAAGTCAATCTTCTTATCATTATTCGCATCGAATACATCAAATAACTGTTCAATAAATGGCAATAATTGTGCGCTATACTCGTCTCGTAATTGTTGATAATAAAGAACAAATTGTCGTTTCGATAAATAACCTTGTGGATAACAATGTACAAAACTTGAATACCATTGTTCGATATCTTCACGTGACAAGTCACTTTTTAGAGTTAATAAATGAATATCTTTTGTTGTCAATGACGGAGGTAAACGAGATCGGAAACAACCAGTTGAACCGCCCATTTATATAACATAACTGACGAGAATGACTTGTTATTTGTCAGTGTGACAGATTTTTCTTTGTCGAACAGAAAAATAAGCAACGTATATCGTGTCACAGATGTTTGTCAATGATAATGTTCGAATGTATGATCGGAACAAAGAAAACAACAAACGAATCACGATGAAACATTGTTCAAATAATTTACTTTTTGTAATTACAAAAAAAAGAGAAGCGAAATTCATCTTTATTTGTTCATCAACAATTCAAATAGAAGACATAAAATCGATCGAATGTCATCGTGTATTGGTCATACGGAAGAATTAATTATTTTCTATTAATAGAATGAAAACAATGATAAAGAACTTTGAAACAGTCAATCGCATTACATCGAATAGCGGATAGTTGGTTATATTCATTAGAGCAATTTTCTTTTATCATACACTACAAGGCTTCGACAGACATCTATGTCGCTATACTTTCTATGCAATTATCTCATTCGTTAATGTATAAAATCATCTCTTTATGCTCATCGTCGAGCAGCAATTGAGAAAAATGTCTGTTTCGTTACGTCCATTAGTTGGTATTGCTGTACTCGCTGTTTATCCCAATCGTTATCCTAATTGTGTACTTATTTCTCAGCGGTTAGCAAGTCATGGCAAAGGTGGATATCAACTACCGGGTGGTCATTTAGAATACGGTGAATCCTTCGAAGAATGTGCACAAAGGGAATTAAAAGAAGAAACAAATCTTTCTGCTTCGTCATTTCGATTAGTTCATGTGACAAATACGGTCTTTCCACCACAAGATGGACAATCGAAGCACTATGTAACACTTTTCATGAAGACAATTCTCGACGATGATTCAGCGTTGAAATGCATGGAACCGGAGAAAAATTCCGAATGGACTTGGACAAAGTGGCATGATCTGAAAACAAAGACACTTTTTGCACCTCTGGAACAAGCTGTGAATGATTCCAGTTTTGATCCGTTTGTTGGCTAATCGAGTGAATGAAAAGATATTTTATTTTTCAATAAACTTCAACGATGACAGTGATATCGTTCTTTTTCAGAATATTTCTACTGTAGTTAATAAAAGCACGTAGAAAAAAAAGAAACTTTATTATAAACGTGAAAGAATTCTTCGCATTCGAAGACCATGTCTCTGTTTTGCATTGATATGTACGGGACTGAACATATTGGACATTTTCGTGAAGCTGGCATACATCACTACAGCATGTATAGGCATTAACACAACCATCAAAACAACGTTCATAGTTAGTATTGAGCTTTTGCATAAGTCTTCCTATAATATATATATTCTTAGACGTTCGGTAATATTCATTCGATAGACTATACCAGATCTTGTGGATTGATGACAACAACGGTGTCACTTGTGGTAACTGAAGTAGTTGAAGTCGCTGTCGTCGCTACGAAAGTGAAATAACAAAAATACATAGTTATGATCGTTATAACCAATAAGTCCTTCTCACTCGTCGTTGAAGGTGCAGCAGTTGTAGATGCTGCAGTTGTTGTGGCAGGAGTCGTTGTTGTTATCACAATACCTGTGGTTGTCAACTATTAACAAACAGCCTAATAGTCGTGTGAATAGAAAACATAAATGAACTTACAAGAGTATTGATGCTTGTTGTTGATGTTGGTTTTGTTGTCACTGTTGCAGTTGTGAACGGTGTGGTAGTAGTTGTAGTTGTACTAGAAACTGCTGGATCCCAGATATTGAATCGCCAAAATGATGGATCAGTGATCGGTGCCGATTCCGCATCTTTAGGGTCATATTAATTATATAAAGAAAGTAATAAGACGAGAGCGCAACTTACGACAGAAAACACTTCCACTGGCAAATCCACTGTCCATGGTAATATAGTAGAATTGACCGGTTGCCCAAGTAATATTTGTAGTAATGACAATTGTATATCCTGTATAAACTATGTTAGGCGCATATCCAGCATCATAACAGCCAGCTGATACGTTTGTAGCTGCATTTATAAAACAAATGTTTGTTCCGTTACGAGATGGACGACCAACTAAACTTGTTGCTATCGAATGAAAATGTCGAGAAGTAATTGAGATGTGACATATGGAGTATCGTTCTGAGGGGCCTACCTTGTATGAGGAACATGGATTGATTTTGGAAGACAGTGCCTACTGGACTTGCTGATCCTTGTACAACTTTAGGACGAATTAGATCTGGTGAGTCATAGTTTACTAGATAGGTAAGACACCATGGATCGGATTGTAAATTGCTGTTATCAAGAGCAGCAGCACAAAAACCTTGTGGACCAGACTGTAATGGATCAGGTGTCCATGTCAATGTCATCGTCCATGTATCTATTTAGAAAGTTTTTCTTATTTTTACGAACACAAGGCAATTGTGTTACTTACAAGGACTTATGTGGTTGATAGCACTGTGTGTCATTCCATATGGTGAAGCAGTGATAAAATCAACGATCGTCTGATTAGGACAATATGTTTGTACCATAATAGTCTCATTCAATTGAACATCTTGAAGAAAATTTCGAAATAGTTGAAATGTCTAAATGTGGCTATCGAATGTACTTACTATATGGAACTCCAATACACGCTGAAATGAATAAAATGAAACATTTGTACGTATATTTCATAGGAGAATATTTCTCTTCATACCTCTATTTGGACGAACGCCGATGATAGAAGGACGCGAGCAGTTACTGGAAGGTTGATAACCATAAAATAAGANTTTTCGAGCTTCGAGAATAGGGATTGCACATTATCAGCGCTTCAAATTGAACAGAGCAATAGAATATGTACTGTAAACTACACAGTCACGAAAGGTTTTGATAACTTCGATCACAGATCGAGTCAGTATCAACGAGCTACTTCTTTTTATGAAAAAACTATGAAATCTGATCATGTGCGTCAATGGCTAGCCGTTTAAATTTTAGATTAATCTTAAAGTGTATGCTTAGAATATCCTTGCCAGGCTTCCGATAATTTTGAAAGGGATTTGACGAATGGATATTCCTCAATGGAAATATTCGACAAGGTATCATTTTGTTGACAGGAGAGAACAGAATCGGTTTATCGCCGGAAGACACAAGCAAATGTTCAAACTTTTCAAGTAGTTTACTGTATATCATCCGTCTATGAGTGACTTAGTAAAGCATTTATGAAAATCTCCATGGGCGTGATGTGAAAATAGAAAACCAGATGAGAAAGGTGAATGGTTGGCCGTGAGTGGTCGTCTGACTAGTCGTTGAGCGATGAATTTTCCAGTTATCATAGTGCCATGATTCAGTTTAGCACTAGTAGCAATCGCAGTGTGTTTTTTCTCCTTCAAAGTCTCTGAATGTGTTCAGCATTAGGAAAAGTCTCTCAGAAAAGGGTAAGCGAATCCAAAGGATGAGCGTTAGTTGTTATTATCCTTTCGGCTTCTTCTAAGAAAATAAAATATCTAACTGGTCAATAATTCCGTTAGTTTTTTTTTTCGAGTATCATATAATCCGAGTCGACGTAGATTTGTATAATATTCCGAGAGAATCCGTTCTACAGAAGAAGATTCGACGTCCAGCGATTGAATTTTATAATAAATTTTACGTAAAAGTTTTGAGTAAAATTGACGAAGTATTTTCTCAGGTAATGGTGAGATAGAATCATTGACAGATCTTTCCATCAGTGTCAAATGATCTGTAAAAATAGAGTCTCTTACAAATGAATCGAGTCGCTTGTTGACGCCCATTAAAGAATATAATTAAGACTTGATCATTGTCTAGGTTTTTCAAAATAATCATCAGAATTTCATCTGCCAAATTATCTTATCGAGCGAGTAAATTAGCCATTATTGTGGTCTTTATCTATTAGATTCATTCATACAGACGTTCACGTCATGTGTATGACCGTCGTCGTCAATGAAGACAATGATATTCTTTGTTCAATAATCAAACTTGACTATTGGATTAGCGGATAAATGAAAAAATATATCAATCTTGTTTGATTTTTTTTCTCGTAATCCAAAGTACAAGAAATCAAAATGAAATGCGCTCCTATTGTGATAGGGATGAGCGTGTCTCCTTAATGTGTTATGTTCACATTTTCCACAGAATATATGGCACTACTTATTCTTACAACTGAAATCTTGATCATTTATTATTTTCTCTCGTATTTAGCAGAATGACAATAAAGCTAACAAAAAAAGATTATGTCAACACGAGTAGATCGTTTAGTTCAATACTGGAAGAAAAGTCTTGTGTTTGATAATGATTAGTGAAAGGTTCGACTAATAAACTATCGGACTTTTCATTGATTATTTTGATTAAGATACATAGAATTCGAGAATATGATGAAAAACTTTGTTGGTTTATTGTTGAAAGATGATTCAATGTATGAGAATTGTGAAGAGATTCAGTCAATATTTGATCATTTGTTAAATCTTCATAGTTGAAAAATTGATTTGCAAGACAACAAGATGCAGTTTTCGATGAATTTAATTGTGATTTTTGGTTAAACTGGTAAATTAAGAAAAATGAAGTGGAGGATTTTCTTTATTAGTTTCTAGTACGTTTTGATGAAACCTTTTGGATCACACGATAGAAAAATTCAGTTCGATGGAAGAAAATGCATTTTTTCAATCGGATTTTCATTTTCATCAGGAATTAACAAGAAAATTAATCGAGAAAGATTTGTATTCGACGAATTTCCATATTTACCTAGGGTATACCAATAATTCGTGATCCGATATTTAAAGAACCTTGTCGACTGAAGTGACTTACTCTAAAATAAGAAAACAATATATTATGTTATCGAGCTTTTCGAGGTACATCGAATGGTATATATTAAATTCTGTTTTCAAAGAATTCTGAAAGGTTTCCAGTGAATTTAACAATGGACTAGTTCATATCCGCACCCGTTCATACTTGCTCGTATGTATAAGTAAGTTGAGTTAATAATTGTTGTGATTATTGCTGTAGATTGAAAGTATTTGTAAGATACTGTTTTTCGCGTGCAATTTCGGTGTTTCATGGACTACAGTCTCATATTCGTACCAACTCCGATCGTCTTGTAAATGTGAACGTGACTATGGATGCATACGGATATGAAGTGGTGCATTTTTAAATTCACTGGAAATCTTTCAGAATTCTTTGAAAACAGAATTTAATATATACCATTCGATGTACCTCGAAAAGCTCGATAACATAATATATTGTTTTCTTATTTTAAAGTAAGTCATTTCAGTCGATAAGGTCCTTTAAATATCGGGCCACGAATTTTTGGTACGTGCTAAGTAGATATTTATCAAAATACGTAGTTCTGCATGCCAAAGTAGAAAGAAAATCATTACGAATGTTCACGTGACAGAAGAAAAAAACAAGCAACGACAAATAGTCAACATTGGTTTGTATTCGATGAAAAGAATTCGCAATATTTTGTGCACAATCAATTCGCATCTTGAACGTCCATTCCATTTTCATGAATTTAGAAAATATCTCCAACCATCGATTGATAGAAAATCATTAGTCGATCAAACAAATCAAAATGACTTTTCAATGCTGAGAAATGTTTTGCAACTAATTTCTTACTATGATTTGAGAATGCCGTACAGATCGGAAGATATCCAGTAAGCATGGGATTAATATTATTTGAAATTATTTTATTACACAAACTATGGCTCTATCAAACAGATTCTTAACGATTTTCGGCTGTATTCCCAAGGCGGTGGATGTAATAAAAACATCGTGCGGAAATTTTCCAACGAAAGTGTAGCAAATCGTGTTTTTATTGCTGGTATTGGTGATTCATTTCTCGCGCTTCGTTATTCGGCTGCAGTATATGATGTCCTTGCTAATGATATATCATCTGTTGCTATTGAACATCGAACCAAGATCAACCAAGGTTTACCGATGTTTCTCATTCATTTGTTACATTACCGAAGGCATAAGACGGAATTCGTTTTTAAAGGAATTATGAGAAACCGTTGGAAGCGATCGGATAAAATCGAATATTTAGTTCATGATCTTGGAAGGCCGATGGAAATGATTGCGGATGAATCTTTTGGTACCATATGCAGTAGCTATGTATGACAAATAATATCAAAGGAAGTAGAAGAAGTAATGGTCGAAGAGCATTGCCGTATATTATCGAGAGGGGGAACATTATTTGTTTTCTCTCATAATATTCCTGGAGATATGTTGATTGATCGAATAAAATTATTAGAAAATGCTGGTTTTATCATTGTTAATCAATCTCGTAAGGAACTTCAATACTGGCGGGAGTCATTTTCATCGATCGAACATAAAAAAATTCAAACGATCCGTAATGAGATTGAGAAAAAAACTTAGAAGAAAAGCAACAATTGCTACTACAATCTCCTGAATTAAAACGAGTTTATATACTTCTCTCTTCAGGATAAATACCATGTTACCTGCCGATAAGATCAAATTCAACTGTTATGGAAAGTTTACAGAATAAACAGATCTGCGTTTGTTTGAACTGTCGAGAGAATGATTAAGAATAAAATTTCACTTGTGAGAGAACGCGAGTCCTCATATTCTCATTTCGTTTGTCTCCGTGAAGACAATAGGATGGGTAATGTTCGTCTCAATCATTGTCTGTTTTAATCTACAGCGATTCAACGCCTTTTCTTTGTATTCTTATCAGTAAATGTGTTTTATCTTTTGATGAGAAATCAATTTTCTATGAGAAGAAGATACTCTTTTACGCGAAACAAACGTTTCAATTCGATAACTGACATTATCACAAGCACGTATAAAAACATGCCTTCGCGTACACATCATTCTCTTATCATTTATAAACACTCTTTTTCTCGACTGTTTACGCCGGTAATAGAGATCAGTACAAATGGATAATACTCGTTTACGTTCCACTATTTTGAGCGCCATAGAGCGTCTAAGTGATAACGATCTAACCCGTCTTCACTTCTGTCTCGGCGATGACGTACCACGAAGAGTTCGAGATGATCGAACACATAGTGGAACTCTCAGTCTAATAGATTCACTTTTTGATAGAAATAAAATTAACAACGAAGATTTGACTTATCTAATTCAAGCATTTGATCAAATTCAATGTTATGACGCTGCGAAGCTGCTAAGGGGTTAACTGATTTGTGTTGATCCAATATATTTATTAATTTTTGATACGTTTAGAATATATGAAGCCAAATCGAGCAATGGTAACAAGTCAACTTGTACGAAGCCCACCATTAGGAGAGGCCATTCTTGTGGATGCATATGTAGACGAGGATAGAATCTCAGTAAGTACAGCCAGATATAAAATAAAATTAAAATATTTCTTCTAGGAACATATAATTTTACATTCCTTAAATGAACGGTACAAATCTGACTGGAAGAAGCCGTTATATACTTCTCTTCATTCTGGTGCGTTTGAACCCGTATGAAATCAGTGACGACTCAATGAAGTATCAGTCGAAGAGGGAATAAGACTTCTGTTTTCACTGTATTCTTTCGACAAAAGGCTCTGAAGGACCGCTCCATTTCTATCAAAGCATTTATTGTTAGTTGTTGATCAGAAGAAGGGATGAATGAAACCGAACAAAAGGTCTAATTTGACTTTATATGGTTGAAAATACAGGATTTTCTTTACAAAAGAAACGTATTATCATTTTCGTTTCTCGACAACCGGAATACGTTCACTTCATCTTATTATTTGACTATAATTTTAGAGACAACATCTTTGGCATCTACACTAATGGGTGCATCAATGAAGACCATAGAAAAGGAAGAAAGTATGCGAACAGCTTCAAGAGCGAGTCATTTTTTACCTTTCGTTTTTGAAGTGAAAGCCAGTGAATGGAAAGCAGATGTAAAAAGCGTAGCCGGAGGCAATAGATGTGGCGAGAATTTGAACCAACTTCATCGACCCAACGGACTTTTTATCGATAAAAGTCATAATATTTTCATTGCGGATTGTTTAAATCATCGAATAATGAAATGGGAACCGAGTGCAAATGAAGGAGAAATTGTTGCAGGCGGAACTGGAATAGGAAACAGAATGAATCAGTTGAATAGACCAACAGACGTGATTGTTGATGAACAAGACAATTCGTTGATCATCGCTGATCGAGGGAACAGAAGAGTGATTCGATGGTGGAGTCAAAACAACCAAGAAATTCTCATCAACGATATCCAATGTTCGAGCTTAACAAGAGATAAAGATAACTTTCTTTATGTTTGTGATGATGAGAGACATGAAGTAAAAAGATGGACAATCGGAGATACACAAGGGAAAGTGGTTGGTGGTGGAAATGGACGTGGAAATCAACTTAATCAATTCGATCATCCTCATTTTATCTTCGTTGATGATGAACAATCGATTTATATTTCAGATCTTTGGAATCATCGTGTAATGAAATGGAAAAAAGATGCACACGAAGGAGTTATTGTTGCTGGTGGAAATGGAAGTGGAGATAGTCTAAGTCAATTAAATTGTCCTACAGGAGTCATTGTTGATGATTTCGGTCAAGTTTACATTGCAGATTATTTAAATCAACGGATAATGCGTTGGAGAGAACGAGACCAACACGGTGAAATAATTATTGGTGGAGATGCTTGGGGAGAGAAATCCATTCAACTGTCTGGTCCCTCTGGTATATCATTCGATATTGAAGGAAATCTTTATGTTGTCGATAGTGAAAATCACCAAGTCCAACGGTTCGATTCAGTTTGTGAGTGCAAAGCTTCTTTTCCAAATGTAAACCTATCTCGAAAAGTTTGATCATAAATTTTGAAATCAGACTTTTTTTCTCTTCACAGATAAAACATATATGACTATAGTTGTATTTTAGTACTAAAACGCAACATTACTCGTCGTTTGTTGAAAGATTTAGTCAAATCAAAACTAACAATTATTTGTCTCAATATCCCACTTAGTTCTACGTATTTCACAAATATGGAATATTATGAGAATGATTACAGATTTCTCTGCGATCTTTCAAACATCAAACAGAAACAAATTCGTCTTATTTTACCAATAGCCACAGCCAAAGATCTCGTACCACTGATTCATAACTATCATTTTGTTGAATTCTTCTATATTTTAAGCTCTTCAACGGTAAATAACGATGAACAAAGTTGGATTGGTCAGTATCCAAAAATCTTCGGCATATTCGATTCACAAAATGAAATAGTGAAAGCAATCCACAAAAGTGATAGTACTTATTTCTCTGCAAGTTTGTTTAGTGAAAGAGATCTCGTCTATTCATTATATACACAAACTATATGTACGAAACACAAGGATTCTTTTGCTACGATTAAGAACACTTTGAATGATGTTTACATGAAATTTATCTTATGCTCTGATTATACCACAGATCAATTACCATTGATTACACAATTTAACAACAGTCAATATGATTTTCTTAGTTTTCAACTGATGTTCGACATCCTATACGATTTACCATCTCTTTCGAATCCTGCTGATAAAGACATGATATCTTGCAGTCAATCATGCCGAGTATATCATAAAGTATTTGATACAATTGCAAGAAATATTCAAGATCATTCATTGGCAGACTTGATAGACGATTCAAGAGATATTTCCGCTTCTTTCTTTACTTTCATTGAGCATTTATACAAACACGGATTATCTATGGAAAGAATTTTAACATCCCAGCAATTACTCGTCAATATTCGAGATGTTATTAATCATTTAGAACCGTGTACTTCTCCATCTACAGTTTATTGTGTACAACTTATCAAAAGCGATCAAACCAATTTATTTGAAAATCAAAACCATTCAACGCTTATCACTTTCCATTCTCATCTTCTTGCATCGAGAAATATTTTAACTACGCGTACAATTGCCCGTGAATTGAAGAAAAAAGAATATCAAAGTGTGATTTTGGAAATTTACGTTCCAAAAAAATATGTTCATACAGTACATTATATTGATACTGATCGTATCGTATTCCATTTAGGATCGATATTCCAAATACATTCGACTGAACTGTCATTCGATGGAATTTTGTATATAAAATCAAACTATATTTTATATTCAAATGATTTCCTCAAAGAACAGATTTATTTTCAAACTCAACAAAACTTCACATGGTTCACTTTTGGAACTTATCTTTCGATTTTAAAGAAATATGACGATGCTCTTGTTTATTATCGATATATATTAGATCATGTTAATTTAGATAACTCAAATCGAGCATCGAAAAATAAGGACGTGGAATCAATAAATCATAACGTGCCGGTTTCTGATCTAGAGAAAGTATTGAAGAATTACAAAAATCTACTTTTTTCTTCATCTGACTCAGATTTGTGTCATGTTTACAAAGAAATAGTTCTATCGATTTTAAGTAAAATAAAATCCGATTGTCATTAAAGTTCTTTTTTATCTTTTAGATTTTCTTGAACGATGACCGAACTAGTATATCTCCATTGATCATGTAAGAGATCGTTTGTTACCTCATGTTATTTGGATCTAGACTTGTTTCCTTTTCTTTTCATAGGAATATCGAAACCTACGACGAACCAACACTCGTTGATTCCAAGAGAGCTCTCAGCGAATATTTTACTGGAGTTTGGTTTTGTGATCATCAAGCAGAAATACCCGAAGACACGAACACTGAGTTGAACAGACAATTACGAGAGTTATTTACAAGTTTTTACATTATTGATAATACCTTTGAATTATTCGATTATATCAAAAACGAAGATCGAGCAACATTATTATGTTTAATTGTTAGTAGTAAATATGGAGAATATATTATCGATACAATTAGAAGACATAATAAAAAATGTCAATTCATTTACCGGTTCGAGTATGAACTCAATGATTTGCATTATCAAACTCCAATATTCACAAATATAGGTGCACTTTTTGAGAAAATATCTACAAATATTCAACAATTTAATAGAAATCATTCGATCTCAACTAAAGATGAACTTCGTCAAAACGATACTCTTGGTGACCAAAGGCTCAGAGATCTATTTCCTGGATTGTCTATTTACAATTTCTCAATAAAACAAAATCCAATTCAATTTTTTAGCGAAGATTCATTGAAATTTCTCCTTTTCCAAACTCTTACCGATATTATTTGTGAAATGAACCAGGATCAAGCATCTTTCAATGATTTGATATGCGAATGTCGAGGTTTTTATCATAACAATCCTTCCATGTGGTCTCACATCGAAGATTTCAAAGTTAACTATAAGTCTTCCAGTCAAGCCATTTTCTACTACACACAAAGTCAGTTCTTGTATCGTACTTTAAGTCGAGCATATCGCAGTGAAAATATTGAAAATGTTTATCAATGTAGAAAATTCATTGCAGATTTACATCGTAATTTAGAAGAATGTCAGAGAACTAAGAAAAAATCTGTACAATTCAAGACTTTATATCGTGGATCCAAATTGCCTCGTTCTATTATTCAGCAGCTGATTGACCATCGAGATCATCTTATCTCTATCAATGGATTCGTTTCAACAACAACTGGTCGTGAAGTAGCACAATTCTTTTCTGGTGATGATGAAACCGAAAATAGTAGAGTTAGTGTTGTTTATGAGATGAGTATTGATCAAAATTTCAATCGAGTATTCGCAAATATCAGAGAGGAAAGTCATTTTGGAGATGAAGATGAGGTTCTTATGGCAACTGGTACGGTTTGGAAAACCAAGTCAGTCGTACGGCAAAATAATATTTGGACTATTACATTAGAATCTTGTGACAAAATGGATTCAAAATTACGAAAAATCAAACGTTCCCTTATTCATGGATCCAGTCTTCTTTCACTTGCTGATATTCTAAGAAAGCAAGGTGATTTGGTCAAAGCTGAACGATTTTATAAACGAACGCTTAACGACGATTCCTTTGAAGAAAAAAAGAAAGGTTTTGTCTATAGTGGACTAGGAATGATTTATCTTCAACGTGAACAAATTGATGAAGCTGTTAAATATCTTCAAATGGCGCTTCCATTGCTTGAGCAACAATCAGATCAAACTTTTAATACCTCGTCATCAGTATACTTGTTCTCGTCCGACGAGCCAACAACACGAATTCAAGTTCTTCATAATATCGGACTTGTTTATCAAAAAAACCGCGAGTATGACCAAGCTTTTGAATGGTATAAGAAAGCGCTCAAGGAAACAAAAGAAACTTCCAATACTTACGAAAAAGCAGTGGTTTGCTACAACATAGGTCGTTTATTCATTACTCAAGGTCGATATTATGATGCGTATCAGTATTACAAACAGTCAGTAGAACTAACTCCTCTTGGTCACCCAAAGAGAAGAACGTTTCAAAATGCGTTAGACAATGTCGAAAAGTATCTCATCGAACAGAAGTCAAAAAGTTCTAGCGTAGGAACACAACAAAGAAGGTTAAACGGTCGTTTACATAGCTGGAACAGATGTATAGTGTTTTAGAATCTAGATTTCAATAAACTATGCGCAAGTTTGATAAATCCTGAGGGAGTAGTGTAGAAATCGTAAACTCGATTCGAGTATTAAAACTTTCATTCGATTTCTAAATCTTATACAATTACAAATCGGGTACGGGAGCGTAAAACTACTAAGCTTGTTAAAATGCCATTTGAAAGTTTGGGAAGCAGAAGTTGCGGAATTATGGTTTGTCTGCCCAACTGTCAGATAGTTCGTCCTGTCTCTGTGCTTCGTACCTTACAGTTAGTTATGAAACTAAGTTGAACATAGAGCTAAATTGTAAAAAAAAACAGGTCGGTTAAACAATTTTTTATATTTCAAGAAAGATGCTTGAAACAAACAAGTACCTGTGTGGGACAAAAACAGTACTCACTCGATGACATTGTATACTGCATTAGTTGTTCTTTTGAATTCAGCTATGTGGCGGTTTGTAGAGAATCAAATTCTATAGACGATGTAAAAGCCAACGTCATGCACTGCTCCTTTCATTAGAAATTCTCAAGATAGAACATGTTGTAGAACTTTTGTTTCACAGGGTACTTATAAAGAATTAGTGGACTTCGTATCTTTAGGATTTGAGAATCAAAAACAATAGATGTCGACAAAAGTATGCATATTTGTTATCATTAGATGAAAAGATAAGAATAATGCTGATGTATATGACATTGTGAGAAAAAAGTATATTTAAATCATATTTTTAACGGTAAACTATTTCATTTCATCAACAAAAATGTTTGAAATAATCACGTATTTTTATTGTTTCATTCTACTGATCGGGTTCGTTATTTTATTTTCGTTTTAATTGATTAAATATCAATCTCTCTGTTTTAGTTTATCAAGTAAATTCTGCTTCGAAAAACACTTTCTTTCCTATTTATTTAAATAGGTTCGGAAATATGTCCCACAGCGACATGGTCGAAAGACGGAATTACAGTTGCGGGTGGAAAAGATTATGGACGTAACCTTGACCAATTAGCTCATCCTTTTGGAATATTTCTTGATGATAATGATACAATTTATATCGCAGATCATGATAATGATCGAATCGTTAAGTGGGAACAAAATGCTACAGTCGGTCAATGGGTTGCAGGTGTAAAAGGTGATCAAGATGGTAGTCATCAATTTCCATTATTTATGCCAGATGATATTGTTGTTGATAAAAATGGTACGATTTATATAAGTGATGGTGGAAATCATCGAGTTGTTCGCTGGCATCCAAATAAAGATGAAGGTGAAGTTCTTATTGATAATATTCAAGCTACTGGGATTGGACAGGATAATCAAGGATTTATTTATGTATCAGAATATGCTGATGGAACGACAACAAAATGGGATTTTAATGATGATGAATTTAGTGGGGAAATTGTTGCGTCAAAATTACGTCAATCATATTTAATATTCATTGATCAGAAACGAACAATTTATTCGACAGGATATTTAACTCATCGAATTGTTAAAATCGCTGAAGGAGAAGACGAACCAAGTCTTGTTGCTGGGCAATCCGATAGGTCAGGCGATGATTTTGATAAATTAGATGAACCATCAGGTGTCTATGTTGATGAACAAGAAACAGTTTATATTGCCGATCAAGGAAATAACCGAATTATGCGTTGGTTAAAAGATGCAACAAATGGAACGTTAATTGCTGGTGGAAATGGGCGTGGTTCTGCACCAAATCAATTCGATAAACCTTCGGATGTATTTCTTGATCGACAAGGAAATTTGTATGTTACTGATATGATAAATAATCGTGTGCAAAAATTTCTCCTTGATAAAAATTCTTGTCAATAAACATAGAAGTTAATTCCGCAGAGATCATCCATATTAACGAATGTAAATCAATGAAAACGAACATGTTTGCTTAGGTTTTATATAAATTTGATTTGAATGATTTCAATAATCATAATGCAATTTGTTGAATGAGAAAATTTTGAAAGATTTTTCTCTTATAATGTGTAATATTTAGTAAACGAATAAAAGAAATACGATGATGAATAATATACAGTAGGAATCAGCAGGGATACTCGTGCGTAATCAAGAAATATATACGTTGGTAGTTTCAAACGTTGAAAAATGATACATGCAGGAATAAAGTTCAAATGGAAATCGGACTAAATTGATTCATTGGAATTCACTCTCGCTCTCACGATGATAACTGATACTTTCAAAGTGATTTATTTTTCGAAATTAATATGAATTATCAAATTGTCTGTAAGAAATGATTAATTGAAAACAGCACGAAAAAAGGTAATCCGTCATTCATGAGTATATGTTAGTTATTTATCATAAAAATGAAGTTCGAGTGCATAATACGAATATTTGTGAACTTGGGCAGTAATTAATGTGCAGTTCCCAGACTGAGTGGTTGAAGTCGAGCTTTTGCTCTCGTTGCTTCGATGATGGCTTGATGATCTGCAATAAATGTAAAAAGATATTGTTTTAAATAGCCCCTGTTGCAAAAGTCTTGCGACAAAGTGTTTGTTCGCTTTTCAGACATTTAGAAGTAAACTCGGAATTTGAAAAAAAAAGTATTTAGAATCAATGAAAGCAAATCTCTAATAGAAACTAAAAATGACATTTGTACAACATACTTTACGTGCTCTAGTTGTGTACTCTGATCAAAATCAACTCAATTCAACTTCTAAAGACATACTTTTGGAGAGCAAAGCTTGTTATACAAATTGCTTGATCTACTTTGTATTTCACTCATTTCTCGTACAGTAAACGAAAATGTTACTAAAACATCTTCTTTGAACATATGCTAATATATAAATAGTAACCTTCCAAAAACCTCTTTTCTTCGTGTGATTATTTTAAGCCGAGCTATATTCAAATAGAGGATCGAATTTCGATGATAAATAATTCGTTTTGATTAATTCAAAATGTCTACAGTTGAAACGATCGCGAAAGAAATGCAGGTGTATCTGTGAAACTAGTCATTTATACAAATGTCATTTGTAGTTTCTACCAAGGATTTACCTTAGTTGATTTTAATTTTATTTCGAAGAAAATTCTGAGCACATACTAAGAGAGAGCATCCAATTCTGATTCGAACTACCTTTTTTCAAATTTTCAGATTGCTTATGAATGCCTAAAAACGTTTGCAACAGGAGTTAGTAACTCTCTCAAAATATCTACGTGCACCTAATGAATATACTTTATCTCATTTCATTGCGAAAACATTAAAAAAATCTGACTTACTTTGAATAGATGCTGAGGTAACTTTTGATGATATATCCAAAATTTTGTTCATTCGAACGCCTATAAAAGAAAAACAAGAGATTAATCTACTTTATTAAAACATATGTCGAAACATGATGTATACTTACCAACACCACAATTTGTATTGTTGACTGTATATTTGTTTATGACACCATTATAATAGTCAGCAATATACACGTTACCAACCGAATCAAGTTTAAAGCCGAAACTTATTGAACAAGATGAAATAACAATAGTACCCGACGTTGAACCTGGGTAAAATCGATAGAGGCCGCAACTACTCGATACATAAATGATTCCATAAGTATCAACGAAAACATCAGTCGGATAGCCTAGCTGTCCATTGGCACCGGCGACTGTTACGCCTGTCGATGATCCAGGTAACCATTTTTGAATTCGGCCATTGCACGCATCGGCAATATAAAGACTCATATTTTGATCAACATGGATACCTAATGGACATCGAAGTTGATTTGTACCATTACCTCCAGTACCATTTAACATTCCAGCAGCTAACGATCCGGTAGTTGATCCTGGTGCCCATTTCATAACTCGATTATTGCTATAGTCTGATACGTAAACATTGCCAAGCAGATCGACTGCTACACCCCAAGAGGTCTCCTGTTGATTAGAATTAGATCCATAACTACCACCGGCAACAATTTGACCGATGATCGGCGGTGTTGAAGATGCTGATAAAATGTTAGAATACTTCATTATTCGGTTGTTGTACATGTCGGAGACGTATAAATTTCCGTAGACATCAATGATCGATCCGGACGGATTTGAAAACTTTATAATACGATTGTTGTTGCCGTCACTGATATATAGATTCGAATGGCTGTCAATTGAAAAATCCCATGGTCCATTTAGCATGCGTGTACTATTACCAACGGTTCCGTTACCAGCAACAATGGTAGGCTTTTGATTCCAAAGTAAGCATGATGTATTTAAAAGATAGGTTGAAAGAAGTCATCACTTTAACTATACTCCTTCTATAGTTTAGGAAGTTTTTCTTATTTCGTTAAGATTTGTATACCAGCTTTTTGAACTTACTTATATTGGGCACAGATGTAAGGGGTGGAACAGTGGTTGCTGCTGTTGTTGTGGTCGTACTGCGGTTCGGCGATGCTAAGACAAAAACTTAATTATTATGCACACTGTGAATGCCTTGATCTGCATGAGAATTAGAACTGATCACAGCATCTGCCTTTGTCGGGCTAATCGACAAAGCAGCACAACACTTTCCGATACCAACGTTAACACTGAAACTTTTACTTCTCGTTGCATGTGTACGATATTCTTCATCTGTTTGATCGCCTTTATTTTGAGGATTCGATGCCTTCTGCAATTGTTGCAATTCATCATTTAATAACTGAATAATTCGATTCGGACGTACACTATTCTGATTCCAATAAACTGAACTCCATTGTTGTTTCATATGACCATCTAATGTGACACGATTTTG
Organism: Adineta ricciae; assembly: GCA_905250025.1. NCBI lineage: Eukaryota > Metazoa > Rotifera > Eurotatoria > Adinetida > Adinetidae > Adineta > Adineta ricciae. The sequence goes on from CAJNOJ010000481.1 coordinate 50,069, forward strand.
CTTGAAGCGGGATTTTAACATTTGTATCAATACGTTTTGATCACTTTGTGAGATATAATCGGAATCGGTCAACTCCTCTAATTCCATCGTTGTCAATATCTCCGTTGCAAATTGATTTACATCATCAGCCAATAAATAACGTTCATGGGTCATTAGCAGTTGACGACGACAATTGTTTCAATGTCCAATATATTTGCATTTTCATTACGTGCTGCCCAGTAGTGGTTACTGTTTTGCGTGTTTGATTGCCAACTTGAGTCAAGCAAATAATCAGACGAAAAGGGATTCGGACGAGACCATACAATGCGAAAAAGTTCTATGGGAATCATCTTAACTTCGCAAAGCTCTTGCGAACGGTTGCATCGAAGATGTGTGTACGATAGATATTGTAAAATTGTTTGACGTAGTTCATTTGTAGAGAGAATTAATGATATACGTAATAAATCTTGTTTATCCAATTGCCGATACAAGATTTTCGTATTGTTAAGATTTAATAAAGCCAACGGCGGAATAAACAAACGTGAACGATTTTGTTTATGTTCATAGACTGAGACCTCACCTTCCAAATAAGAAATTGATGTGAGAGTTGATGGGNAGAATTAATGATATACGTAATAAATCTTGTTTATCCAATTGCCGATACAAGATTTTCGTATTGTTAAGATTTAATAAAGCCAACGGCGGAATAAACAAACGTGAACGATTTTGTTTATGTTCATAGACTGAGACCTCACCTTCCAAATAAGAAATTGATGTGAGAGTTGATGGGGATAGTTGAAGTTGAAAAAAATCTTGCGTAGACACGGAATTCGATGAAATTATATAGAAAGTAACAATAATGTAGCATTGAAGATACATTTTTGTGGTTTTTTCTTGTACTGATGTGTACAAAAGATCCATCATAATAAAATTGATGTTTTGCTTTTAATATAGAATATGTCAGCGTTAATTTTCTCGTCCCAAAGATAAAAACGATCAGTGGAATTAAATTTAAGGCAAAAAATGCATTTGTGACACATGATGTAAGGAAAATATCTGATCTTTTCTTCATAATGAAATCGTTACTGATCTACCACACTCATAAGTAACGAAGAGATGTGTTCAGTCGAGGGGCAGAATGTATGAGTAACAAATAGTTTGAAAAAGACAGCGAAAATAGCATGGTAGCAATTCAATTTTACCACGTTTTCACATGTTCGTCCATCATTTGTCAATCGAACCGAATTTTCGCTCACTATACAAATTTTTTTTCAAATCTTTCATCGTTAACTACATGAATTATGTTAACTTTGTTTCTAATACGTAGAAGAAAAGCGTATGATTGCTATATGTTGTGCATATACTACAGCACATTCCAGCTCGAAATTACTGTCCTTTTTCTTTCTCTCGGTTTCTATATACGTCTGATAATCTACCAACTGATTCTTCGTATAAAATATACTATGGTGCCTAGAGAAAAGAAAACAAAAATCGACATCGGCGGTAAAGACTGCGCATGCGAAAAAAACTACTGTGTCATGTACAGAATTCATAAAAGAGTCCTATCTGGTTTGCTAAGAATTCTTAAAAAGATTAATTAGTACAATTCAAATAATATCAAAATAGAAGACGTAGGACAAAAAGCATGATTAGTTTCGATTCTAGTTAGATGAACATAGCATCATCAGGTAGCGATATACGATACATTGTAGTCATCTAGTTTTATTATATCAAATACAAGAGCTTTGTCGCCGATGTGACACTGAGCTCACTAGATCGACGCCACTATACCATCAAGTTCTTATGCATGCTATTACAATAGAGTTGATAATTGCGAGCTTTTAGGATCCATGCGCGATCTATAAAACTACTCTCCTGTTAATGAGGGTCAACATATGCAAACTTCATGAAAGTCGATGGTTTTCTATATTGCTCTTAGTTCTCCCAAAACAAGGATGTATAATCTTGTAATATCTGAATTCTCTGTAGCGGTTCTTTACTATATAGTACTTTGACAGATGGCGTGTTCATCATACAGGGTGAATGTGACACATATTCCACCCTCATCTATACATATCAAACAATAGGATTAGCGAGGGTTCAGAAACAAAGCACTTCACTGTACTTCAAATACTGTATTTTTTTGTAGTATAGATGAATTCTCGCTTTTCCTCTCTGATATTAACACAGTTCTGTTATGAGTTAAATTCCATAGATGTATTGGAATGCTGATTCTACTTGAGGATGATGACGAAGCTCGTCGTAAAATCGTATATAAAAACCTTCGACTCCATTCGTTAAGTTTTCATTGATAAATTATCTTAAAAGCATATAGGGATTGATGTTATCAATCATAACACATCATTTTCGAACGCATTTTTCGGAAAAACAGTGCCCATAGTATGGGATGCCACGTATTTCTATACTAGGAAAGCTAATTCACATGATATGGACCAATCAACTTACTTGTGACAAAAAGACGGCATTTGGTGAAGTTTATGTTTTTGTGTCTACTATAGCGCGAAGATTTTTAAATTTCTTATCAGGGTGTTACTTATGAAACATCCTGTGCATATCTTTATACCTTCAAATTCGTAGCTATGTATTTCAACCACGAAAAAAAAACAAGACAAATGAAAATTACAATTTCTCCTTTATACGTTCAAGATTGTCTTTTCGCATTTGTAAAATTGGATCATCTGGTGATAACGAACATTCTCCATTTTCTATAGCACGTACAAGAAATGAACGAGCTTTTACATGATTTTCCATGTTTTCATATGTAACACCAATGTTATTGAGAGATGCACCTATATCAGGATGATTCTGAGGTAATGCTTTTTCTCGAATTTCAAGAGCTTTCTCATGATTTGAAAGTGCTTTCGAATGATCAGACATGTTATTATATGCTAAACCAATAATATTATAGAGTTCAGCCAAATCAGGATGATTGGGAGGAAGTATTTTTTGACGAATTTCAAGAGCTTTTTCAAAAGAACTTAGTGCTTTTGAATAATTACCGCTATTGTAAGACAACATACCAATATCCATGAGACACACAGCTAAACCAGGATGATTTGCAGGAAGAATTTTCTCATTAATTATAAGTTCTTTTTCAAAATATGAAATTGCTGCTGAATAATCATTCGAATTGACACATAATAAACCAACATTACCGTAGGATTTAGCCAAATCTATATGGTCAGGGGGAAGCAATTGTTCACGAATTTTTAGAGCTTCTTTGTGAGATGAAATTGCTTTTGATGTATTATCTATTTTAGAATAAATCAGACCGATGTTAAAATATAAATTTGCTAAATCAAGTTGATCTGTAGGAGGTGTTTTCTGATAGATAGCTATTGCTTTTTCATAGAATGTTGTTGCTTCGGAATAGTTTTTTTCAATATCTTTAATCTGACCAAGTTGACTATAAATAGCTGCTTTTTTAGTCGTATCTTTTGTTTGGTTTAGTAGAAACTGATAAAATTGTTCAGCCTTGTCAAGATAATTCATTTTCATTAAAAGTGAACCTAGTTGAAACCAACCTTGTTTATCAGGAGTATTCTCTTGTCGAATATAATTTGTTAATAGAGCAAGATCTTTGTCTTTATCGCTAATAAGAGTCAAACTGACTTCTTGAACTCGATTATTTGCAGTTAATCGTTTAATATCATTAATTCGAAAAAGTGTAGGCATTGAAAACAAAATTCCATCTTCCGTATGAGAATAACTAACATCACGAACGGAAGCAAACGGAAAACTTGATTGAGAAGGATCAATTTTCATAATGAACATAACGCCCACTAAATCACCTTTTGTTCCATTATCTTGAGCAAAACTAAGTGAATGCTTAGAATTTTTACTGGTCAATAGAAAATTGTTAAATGAAATTAGTCCACCTCGACTTTTTTTCAATTGTTCAAAATCTACTTTGGTTAAACCTTGAGCATGATATACTGTAAAGATTGCGGAAGACGATGGTTTACTTCTATATTGTTCTTGATGAAGTTGTACGATTTGTCGATGAAGATCGACGATAAAAAAACTTATAGATGTTATCATCTCACCATTCATAGTTCGTAATGCATAGTTGAGCATTGGATTTAAAAAACAATCGTTGGTATACCACCATATAGGTGTTTGAGTACGATATTTGCTTTCGAATTCTTTGACATCAACTAATTCCTCTTTGTTGTTTGCAAACAATTCACGACAATAATCAATGAATTCTTTTAAATGGTTTTCTTCGAAATTACTGGTTAATATGACTTCCTTAAGGATATGAGTATACAACAAAGGCAAATCTAACTGATCCAAATCTATAGTTGACGGTAAAAAGCTAAGTGGTATAGTATTTTGTTCACATTGTTGAATTGTTTTTTTAAGTACTCGGCATATGGGTGCTGTATCTCTGAAAACACCGTTGATCTTGGTCCAGAGTTTAATCAATTGTTCGTCACGTGGTCTATTGTCAGAATAAATAAAAACTGAATCTACTTGAGGCATATCATGTATACGAGATATGAATTCTTGTCCAAGTGATCCGAAAATGACTACGCATACTTTCATATCGTCATTTTGAATAAATTCCAAACATTGATCACTATCTGAAAATGTAATATTATTGTGAACAGCTTGTTGTATGTCTGCAATAGCCTGTTGCCAATCTTTGCTTTTACTATCAGCAGTATTGTACAAACAGATCATACGGATGCTGCGAATATTTTGGATATTGTTGACACGACGTCGTTCGGGATCATGTTCCGAAATGGTAGACGGTTGATCGGTATTTTTTATGCTTCCTGGTTTCCCGGCGCCCATTAGTTTTGTCTTTTTTTATCGTTTTAAATGATTGATAGTTGCTGGTTGTATAAAGCTTCACTTCTGTTCTCTTTTTTATTGTTCGTTTTATGTTGCGATGAAAACAAACAACAAAGTGTTACTCTGCTTGGCAGAAAAGAATTTCTTTTCATTGCTTGTTTTAATAGAAAAAGAAATCCTTGAAGAATTTTCTTTCGTTCTATCGTGAGTCACATTGTTGTGAAGGCATCGAAATTTGTAAGTGTTTTTTGTCATGAAATGCTGAAGGTGTGAGTGGGTTAAATACTGCATTCTCATACACATTGATTCACACTTTCATACTTGTATTTCCAACAATTCATTCTCTTGTCGATGTATGGTAGAGATGGGCGAGCCATGAGTTTTCTAAGTCAAGTCATTTGGAAAAATTTTAAGCTAAAGCGTAGACCGACAGGTGAACCCGAACTAATTTAGCCCTTTCTGTCGATAAAAAAAAAGAATGATGACAGTTTATATAGAGGGTGTTTACTACGATTGTATTTTATTGACTTTCGATAGACTGCACGACGTCCTAACATTCTGCTCGATGAAGATGATACTGACTATATAAGTGGATAACAAATTAGGATACAGAATTCGCTATGCTCTGAACGAATATTATGTGTACATTAGAAGAAAGAAAGTTTAAAAACAATCATTTGTTGCATGAATCGCTTAATGATGTCTCTTGTTCAATCTTCAAAAGGTAGACAGCTATTGCTCTTAGATAGTTACCATTATCGACGAGCAAATCATAATCAGGTGACCTGGAGATGCACTTGGAATAACTGTGTCGGACGTATGACTAGTAACGCAACCGGATATGTCACGCTGACTGAGCATAATCAATGCACATGATATTCCATTATCATCAATGCTCACAACATTCGCAGAAACCGGAAATCCCAGTGGAACTGAAATTGACCAGTACTGGCGATATGTTCGTTCTGCACGACAACCAAATTATTGTCTTATCCTCAGGGAAAGCTATGACTAAATTTTTCTTTTAACTAAACCTGGGTCCAAGAGGAATCAGAATCAAGGAGAACTCTACAGATAAAACACCTTTTAAATGTTTTTCATCCCTGCATCATTTCAAAGGATCGTTAAATTATTTTTTGAAAGAGAAAAGCAAGAAACAACACTACTAATAAAGCTTTACAGACCTAATCGCTTGATATTTCTAAAGAAAATATCCTTCACACTTGTTTTCCTTCGTATAAGCCTCCTAAACAAACGCTTATACGCACGCCTTCACTGTTTCATCTATTTTTTTATTCACTTTCGAAACGAATAAATGAAAGTGTTTTTATTGTTTTTGTAAAAGAGACTCCAAAGACCTGATGCTATTTTCTGAGTCACTATAATCAGTTTGAATAAGTTAGTTTTTCACATGTTCGGAATACTAGTTACCATTACCTTGTACGCCCATTATGGAGCAGATACTTCCGCCATAGCTTATCTGCCTTGCTCTTTCAAAATACACTGGTATGGATTTAATCTCAATTATAAAAGTATTACTTCGAGAAATCACACATGTGGAATCAGTTTTAAGCAGATAAAGATTATGAAAAAAAAGTACCTATCAGTGTCATACCATTAGCATATGATAGATACTCATGAGAAGCTCGATTTTGTTGAGGGTTTCAGGGAGACACTTTTCGATTCTCGACTGAAGATATATACGGGAGACGGTAAATAACTTGTAGCACAGCACTATATTAGCAATCTTTTAGTTAATTCCAGGCCAAAGCAAAATGGGACGCTAGGCTGGTACATAGTACATGTGTGACCTCACACTCTCACCCCAATAGCCAATCGATATCCCTTGTCGTTGAAATACAGTAAAGATTTTCGTGCGCATGTGTATGGAGCGATCTATAATTTTGTTATACTCTGCATATCTGGCTTTTCCTTGGCATTCAAATTCGCTCATGTTTACTATAGCTTATTATTTTCTTGAAATGCCCTACATTTAAAAAAGAAAACAGAACGCTGAAGAATTGTAATGTTTCCAAGGTATTCTTTCTGCTTCTCGACTGTTAGCAACAAAAAAAAAATACGAACAATGTGTTTTTTTGCTTTTCTTTTTACGATCATTTAGAACTTTTTTCTTTTCTGATTATGTCAGACACGCCGAGCTTGCATCAACAACAACAGTTACCATTAGAATTTCCTGTTCAAGTCCATCCTGGTTATTCAGTATTACCACCGATTTCATCATCAAGTTCTGAGTGTGACAAAACATCTTCAGATGTGAAAAACTTTTGGATTAAACTTCGCGAACATATCAACAGCGAAAGATTGAAACCATACGATAAACATGGAAATCAAAGAACGTCAAACAAAGTTGTTCGAATTTTCGTTTCATCAACATTCACAGATTTTTTTAATGAACGTGAAGTTCTGATTAAAAAAGTCTTCACTGCACTGCGCGATGAAATGCGACCAGCCGGTATTCAAATCATTGATTGTGATCTACGATGGGGTGTACATATACGAAAACCATTTCTGATTCTCAGTTCTCATTGTATTTCATACTGTAGGTTCCGAAAGATTCAACAACTGAGCAAACCATCCTAGCGTGTCTTGAAGAACTCGATCGATGTTTAGAAGAAAATGGTCAACCATTTTTTATCGGACTGATAAGCGATAAGTAAGACAAATCTTCGTTGGTTGCTTTGGTGTTTTTTCTATCGCTGATTTAGATATGGTTGGGTCCCGAAATTGAACGATTTACCGAAGTATATAACGGAAACCTATTCGTGGATTGATGGAGCATCGATAACATTGATGGAATTTATTCATGGTGCATTTCGTCGAAACAATCCCAATGCATTTTTTCTCATTCGAAAGTCCGAGGATCTTCTGAAGCATCTTCCTGAAAAGTATAACGATAAATTTCGTGATAAAGATCAATTAAGTCAAAAGCAGATCATAGAATTAAAAGGTCAATTATCGGAAATCATCTCTCCCGAACACATCTTCGCTTATGATTGTTCATACAGTGGCTTAGATTCATCAACCGGACGTGAAAGAGTAAATCGTCCTAAATTTCGATTTGAACTTAATTCGTCTTTAGGTAAAAATCGATGGCTTCGAAGAATTCGAAGAACGCACAAAAACTTTCCTACGCGAAGCCATACAGAAGTGGTATCCGGAAAACTTCAATCAAGACAATTCAATCAATATTGGTTCGATTTCTGTCTTATCCATGTGCAGATAAGCTTGTTTTGATTTATAGAGGAAAAAGAAATGAACATATTTCTTCTGAATAAAACGCAATATTACATTGATCGATCCAATGAACATTCGATGCTTATGAAGTATATAACTGGCGATCACAGTGGTTTCGTGTTAAATCAGGCAGAGAAAGCAAATGGTCAACCTTTGTTAGCTCTCACAAGTCAACCGGGTGATGGAAAAACTATGTTACTTGCAAAGTTTGTCTTAGATATTGAAGTACGTTTTTGGAGAAAGGAATTTGATGAAACTGATTTCATGTTGAAGGAAACAATGAAAGACAAAGCTATTATTTACTACTATTTTGCCGAAGGAGTATATCAAGATGGAACTCATTTCATATTGAATAATTTACAGATGAAACTCTTAAAATATCTGAGTAAATAGCAATTAACTTTCATATGACAACGTTCGTTTCACAATTTAGATGACAATGACATCAAATCTTCAAAAACGAATGAGAAATTCAATTTTGGTGATGACTCATTTCTTGAAGACGCTATTGCTGCTATACCAATACCAATCATCATAATTGTCGACGGATTGGAAAAGGTAATTCACCATGTACAACATATTTGAAAAGAAATCGAAATTCTTGTAGGGTGATCTGCATCATGATCGAGTTTATAAGGACACATTTCCATTCCTTTGGTTTTCCTCATTGCTAAGTAATCACACATATATCATAATCAGCACAGAATTAAATTCGAATTTGCATCAAACTGTGCGTAATCATTCACATTATGAACTTGAACTTCAATTATTAACAACTGAACAACGTAGTTCATATATTGATATGTTTTTCCATAGTTTTAATAAGGTAAGTTGGACAACGAAGGAAGAAAATATGATGTTTTCTGTTGTAATTCAAACAGATCCTTGAACCAGAACAAAAATCTCTACTTGTCGACAACAAGGGCGGTGAACATCCAATTTATTTATCGTATGTTTGTGAAAATCTTCGGCAATTCGGTGATTATTCACTTGTTACCAAACGTCTGAAAAAGTATCCAACGACCTTAGATGATCTACTCAATTTTCTACTAGATGAAGCCTATGAAATTATCGACAATCGCTTAGTTATTGACGCGGTAATTTCCATTGAAACTTGCATTCTACATCAAACAAAAATTAATTTTAGTTCTTCAAATTATTGCTTATATCTGACATTGGTCTAGTCGAATCAGATATGGTCAACATACTCGAACATTATCTGAATAGAAACACAGATGAAAACAATCGAGTAGATGTAAATCCGATGGTATGGGCGACATTACGAAGGCATGTTAAAATATTTCTTGATACGACCTGGATCATAGGAAGTCAATATATCATTTTTCGTGATTCATCAGTTGAAAAGTTATTACGACAACGTTGCCTGAAGGATGATGAAAACGAAATACGCGCTCTTCATGCATTCATGGCCATGTTTTATCGTAAACATTCGTCAATCAAAGATATTGCGACATCTCGTGTATTGTATCATTATGAGCAAGGCCATATGTACCATGAACTTCTTGCATATTTGAATTCAGTGGAAGGATACATTGTTACTCACCATGATCGACAAAACTATTTACGAGTAAGAATCTTCATTTGCTGAAGAAATATTTCATTTGATTTTTTCTATAGCGTCGTCGTTGTACAAACACACTTGGTTCGGTTAATACCAGTGAGAATCAACGTGCTTATGCATGTAATATGTGTGCGAAGCGATTTAAATTACCTCTATTTATGACGCAAAAAAGTCCGTGTATTATTTGTTCAAGACATGTTCCTCTGGCGAATTCGACTGAAACACCTCTCGAGAAACGCGAAGCGCGTCTATGTCAAAAGCATGGTACGGATGATTATCCACAAAGTTTTCAATGTGTATTTTGCAAAAAACTTCAGCCAATGCCTACAGGAGAATCAGCAGGACCAGGAAAGAATCCTTTGCCGTTATTCATTTGCTGTGAATGTTGGACGGCAGGTGGAGGAACAGAGTCACGTTGTTCTGCATTTGTTTTGGACTCATAGAAAAGTTCTTTTCCCTGAAATTTGATCTGAAGTTAATCGAGAATGAGGAGCTCGAATCTATGACTAAACTTGTTTAAAATAAATGGTATTATTGATACTTCTGAAGCATCAAGTCCATACATTCGAGGGCTACTTGTACGTATATTCAAAACATTCTATCAAAAGAGTTTCGATATTGCAATGTAGCAAGTCCATAATTACTTTTATTTGATCAAATTTTTAACATATGCAAGAGAGAATGTATATTAAAAATGACACAAACGATAGTTCATGTTGAAAAATCTCATCAGAGTCAATGGAAAGGAGTTTGTGCATGGAAATATTTTCTCGATCTATGACGGCACCTTCACCTCTAAGAATTACTTTTCGGATACGTTAAACGTCATTTATTTCAATTCATACCATCACAACACGAACAACACTAACGATAGGACAATATAAAGTTGACGAAGTATTGATTAGTCTATTTTGTATTACTAGCCATTGTACCTTTTGTTGTTGATAATGCCACATTTGTTTTTTTGCTTTTTTGTTTAAAACAAAATAAAATCTTTTCTCTGAACTTTTTTCTAAGTTCAGGTAATGATAAACAACAAACCATTGGGAAAAGAAAAATAACATAATAATAAAGAAATCCCGTATAAGTCAAAGCAATGGCAGTTAAAGCTGGTGATAAACCAAATTGAAATGCAAAGATAACTAAAACCCAAGGTCCGTTACATGTTATATAAAGTACGGATATTGATAATAATTGTACAATCATTTTTCGATATTTTTTCCATTGAATTTCATGAGTTAACTTTTGCCGTTGAATGATTGTACGAATAATTAATCCAATACTACAACCGACAATAACTAATGTTGGAAATACTTGATGAAAATCTATATCCCATAAGCCCAATACCGTTCGATAAAAAGCGCACGGTATATGAATACCACCATTAAGAAAATCTTGAAAATCACTGACACAAAATGGATCGAAATGAACATAAGCTAAGTAAATTAAATAATATATTATAATGGCTATTGGAGGAAAATAATGAAAGAAAAAACATCGACGTTTTGTTGCAATCCAATTTTGATGAAATATTAATATATGTCTTTCAATAGTTGCCCATGCAAATAATTCCAATGCGATGGAATAAAATGTATAATTAATATATGTCCAAATTTCATAAAAAACTGTTGCCCGAATTAATGGTCGACGATTATGATCATTATAAAGTATCCAAATGATATCGGTTAATTCATAAAATACTCCAAGACATAATAATATAATAATCACATAATTATGTAATGCTTGACGTAATGAAGCATCAGATAGTAAATAATATAAATCAAAAAAGCCAGTAAGTAATGAAAATATGTTCGAAAAGAGATAAGACCAAAATCGAATTGGATATCCGGACGATAAAGTCGATTGAGTTGAATTAGTATATAATGAAAGAGTTGATGTATTCATATTCATATGATTTATGAAAAACAATTTGTAGAATGATAATAACAATCCGTATGAATATAGACTTATATTTTTATTCATGAGATTCCTTTGCAATTTTCATTAAGGAAAAATCATCACTCAAATAATGAAGGTTTTCTCGGACTTGATGATCAAATATTGAAGAAAGTCCTTGATTGCTCAGATAATTTCGCAATTTCTCAGACATACTTAAACACTACTAAGGATCTTTTTTTCTCATGACATTGCAAGAATTAATATTCAAAGGTTTTATAAGATGTCTAGATAGGATGATTAAAAAAAAAGTTCTCGGTACATTCTACTTTTTCTTGAACACCTGGTCTTAGGAACAAAATATCTTAATGATATTGTATTCAATTCTACATGAAATTTCTTATCATTTCTCTAGATTGAAAATGTTGACGATTGAATTCCACGTAGAGACTTTATTTGATAAACAACTTGTGGAAGATTTGAGTGATACTCAAAGAAAGTATTGTCAATTGTAGAAAATAACGAATATATTTACATCGACGACATAGGGAAAGAAAATTGCTGAGGTATTCGTGTAAGATTTACGTTCTGGAATTGTATTCATGGTAGTGAAACCATAGA
>CAJNOJ010000482.1:0-61894 GCA_905250025.1 Adineta ricciae
GTAAAGTACTTATATAACCATTATAACTCGAAGCAACTATCAAATCCAATTGATTATCATTATTAAAGTCTCCTGATATTATATACGATGGATAATAAATAGTAGAAGTTTGAATTAGATTGTGGAAGACTCCATCCCCTTGACCAAATAATATATAAACAGAACTATCACCTTGACCAGCGATTGCCAGATCCACTATAGTGTCGCTATTAAAATCACCGGTTATCAGCAACGATGGTGAATATCCAACATTATATTTCGCTGCATCTTGAAAACTTCCATTTGTAGAACCAATTAAAACGGAAATACAATTATCATTGATATTGCTAAATGCTAAATCCAATAGGTTATCTTGGTTAAAATCGGCTATTACTACTGACGAGGCAACAAGATCAATGCCTAAATTTTTCATACTGGAAAATGTTCCATCTCCTTTGCCAAACAATATTCTAGCGAAAGTATCATATTGATTTAGGACTATGACATCTAAGATTTTGTCATAGTTAAAATCTGCTGCTTTGATAAATATTGGAGTATCACCAGCGTCATAGTCGTTTAAAATGTTCAGTGCTCCTTGTCCATCATTCAGTAGCACACGAACAGTATTCGCATCTCGATCAACGACTACCAAGTCCACATATGTGTCATTATTGAAGTCACCCGATGCCATTGCTACTGGACTAGTATCGGTTTCACCTCGGATAACTTTCAGAACTCCATTTCCATTATTCAGTAGGACACCAACATTATTATCTTTGCTACTAGAAACAATCACATCTGCTTGACTGCTATTTCTAAAGTAACCGACTACTACAGAAGTTGGAGTATGTTGAGTACTGAATTCATCAGCTGCACGAAATAGACTTGTGCATCGAAGAGCTACAAAAAGTAGTAGGGTAAAGAAAAATAAACTTGCACATATCATACTTGTTCGTTTCAAATTTGATTTTGTACCAAAAATCACACCAACGACGACACCTACAATTATCAAAGTAGCTAACAAACTGAGTGGAAGCATCCATCTCTTTTTTCGATAACAAGAACGCCTTGTAAATAGAACATATACAAATGAGAGAAATTAGAATGAAATTTACTGTATTTTTGGGTAAACATATGCACCTAAAACAAACAAAACAGAACTAGAGTAACCGAGATATATAGTTTATGAATCAATACCTGGAAATGGTGGTTCAAGTAATGTTTCATCAGGTTTGACTTGTTTCAAATGAATGATGTGAAGTTGAGCTGCTGGAGAAAGTTGTGATTGAACAATCATATGAGTACCAGGTAAAAGTAAGATTTCATCTTCAGTAACGAAGTGTGAATGAGCTTTGATTGTTCGACCATTGATTGCTTCGACAGAGAAGAGTGTTCGATCACCTTCACTGCCCAGATACATGTTATTTTCGAGTACTGTCATCTGTGTCGTAGTTGATGAAAATGCCCACCATGTTACTCGTGTGCCTGGGGGAAAGTCACCACTCAAGTTCTTGGTCACACCTCGCCATACTGTCAATGGTGGAACACATGGTAGTTTGACGAGAGCAGTTATAAATAGTTTGAGATATCTGAAGTATGGTAAGAGTTTCTCTCGATTCATCGTTTTGAGATGGTAGTTCATGTCTGAATATAGGCTGCGGTGTGGTTTGTCCCATTCGATTGTGTAGAGACGAATGGCAGCACTTTCATCAACTGATAATCGATCGGGTGGTTCATGGGGTGTTTCGTTCAATGCTAATTCAACATAGAATGAGAGATTATGTAGAATATCAGTCAATGGTTCGCAGGCATCAACAAGTGATAAAAGTGGTTCATCAGCATATCCTTCAATAGGATTGATGAATTCAGTTTCATCATGAACATGATTATTTTCGAGAACGTTTTCTTTTTTAATATCATCATTATTTGTATCCAGAATTTGTTGATTTTGGCTCAAATTTGTATCATCGAATGGTTCAGAACCAATAGCTCCTGCTGTTTGATTTTGTTGATCCATTTGATGCGATATGGTATTGGATGAGACAGACACATCGTTGTTTCGTGAATATTGTCGAAAATCATCTGACTGATCATTAAGTTCAGCTGCTGTTAACATGGTCTGTATGCGAACATTTTTGCTTTTCGCATGTTCTCGAAAGTGAGTTGTTTCATTATTAAAATCTGCTGCTGTTAATGCTGTTTGTATACGAACATTTTTTGTTAATCCATTCTGCCGTGATGATGCCATTTCATAGCCGGATGGAATTTCGATGTAACGATTTGGTACGAAACTGTCTATTTGTGTAAGATGCTTGTAATATTCCATCTATAATATAGTGTACATTTAAAAAAAAAGAAAAAGGTTGTCTGTACAAATATTTCATTTTCATTTTCTCTCAAAGTTAATTATGCAGAAGCTATCGATGAAGAGAGAAAGAAAAAACATGCAAAGCATCTCGTAATATACTGAGCAACCAGAAAACAATTATCATCAGAAAAGTCACGCATTTTGGGCATGCAATCGAAAGCGTCATATATATTCATCAACGAGCAATAACATGAATACAGTCATGAATGTCCTTGACTTTGGTTCTTTAAAAAATTTACGTCATCTGTCAATATCCTTTGCGTAAAATATCCTTTTAGAAATGTTCTCTCGTTAAAAGAAAGTTTTGGGTGAGGGCGTGAGTGTGAATATATGGCAGCCGTAGGATGTGGATACGGTGTGTTTATAGTGAACACTCCATCGTTCTGATTCTCTTAATTCTGTCCCATTTTTCCTGTCGACTTATTCCTACTCATCGTTTACCCTATTCTATGCTCTTGCTTTCGGTCTTTATCGTATATATTTTTTCCTTTTCGGCATTTAACACAAAAACATAGAATATTATGCCTAATTTACTTATAGATGTAGTGCAAGAGATATTTTTAGATTCTGTCTTGTTCATTAAACATTCGAGTGTGTTTTCTTGGTAGTATATGACTGATAGACACGCCCTTTTATTAATATAACTATATTTGCTTGTTCTGTAATCTTTTCCCGTCAATTTTCATTTACATTGGGGAAGAAATGATCGTCATGGTTCAGAACATGAGATTGATGGAGAACGCTTTCCTGCTGAAGCACATTTTGTTTTCAAAAATCGACAAAATAATCAATTAGCTGTATTTGCATTTCATTTCGTTATTGCTGATCAATGGGATGAAGAAAATACAGAATGGGAAAAGTATGCAGATGCAGCAAGTGAACTCGTCAATGTCAACGACACGATGAATTGTTCATTTAATCTGAGTCGATTGATGAAAGCTAATGAAAGAGAATATTTTCGATATATGGGTAGTTTGACAACACCGCCTTGTAGTGAAAATGTCATCTGGACAGTTTTTATCGATAAAATTCCGATTGTGGAAGAGAGTTTAAACGAACTTCGTCAGAATCTAATGAAAAAGGTCTATCGACCAGTTCAGCCGATAAACGATCGTACGGTTTACAGAAATTATGTCAACTGAAAGTATGATATTCACTGTTGTGTAGATTGTGCGCTTTACTTTTTCATTAAAAATCAGTATTGACATTTTCACTTCATCGAAGTAATAACATTTTTTGAAGTATTTCTCAAGAGAAAGTCGATCATTTCTATGTAGTTGTTGATCGGAGTGACATCATCAGCATTACATTGCAAAGGAACGAATAGAAAAGAAGAGAACAGTCAAGTCTATGATGACGTTGCAGAATATGCGTCTCTATATATATTCACCGTTACGTACTAGATACTTCGTTCTATTGGTTAACGATGAGTCGTACTGTAATTAACAAACTACTAGCAGATACACACGCAAATCACCAAGTGACTGATCATCATGGCTTTCACACTCATACTGCTCATCATTTGGGGAGTCTATACTTTTTGGGTGTTACAGATGATAAAGTCGAACAATTGTACAAAAACATGCACGATGAATTCAACGATTACAAACCATCACCACATGAAATTACTCGAGATAATTGGCATAAATCGATCGGTGATAGACGTTTTTGTCAAGCGTATCAAGATTTTTTTGATCGAGAATTATCGGCAAGTGGAAATAAATGGCACGAGAAATTTTTGGAATTTCTACTTGACAATCATCCGAAGCCATTAATCAATAGTGTTGTGAGTGGTCTCGGTCATCCTCTCATCCATATTGGTTACGCATTTGAATTGGATAGTCAAATAGTGGCTAGTGAAGCATTAACATTGAGTGCTGTCTGCTATAACTATTTACACGAAGTGATTGATAAACTAAAACCACCAAAAATCGGTTTAAAATCGGCTCTGACAATCATTCAAGATCTTCGTTCAGATGAACGATTACCATTATTCGATGGGCCTGGTGTTGCAAACTTAGAATCCATTGTGGAAATGTCCACCGATCTGATTCTGTCGCATTATGATCAATGGCTTGTGGATGTGAACAATTTGGACAAAATAATCGAGGAATTACTCGATCTGACCGTTTATCTCTATGGTGCTGCGCATAAGCCCGACCAAATCGAATTCGATTTCTTTCTTCTTCATCTGTTCACATCGATGAATGCGATTTGTGTAATTCGCCAACACGTACACGATCAAGAAGTGATCAAACATCTTCTCTGGCAAATATTTTTCTTTATCATCGTCGTCTACATTGCTCAGATGCGACCGAAGATCGATCCAGCACTGATTTATGATTACAAACTCGACAATCACAAACAAAGTTGGAACTATGTCATTGATCGAACAATAAATACTGACTTTGCTGAACATGTTCATTTAGTGAAGGTCATACGCGCTTTGAGAGATGCAGAAGCTGCTTACGGCAACAAAAACGGACTTTATTTAAAAACAGCAGTGAAAACTATTGATAATATCAGCATCGACAATATGTGGATAGGAGGAGCGACGAATCCTCGACAATTAAATATACTTAAACGAACATAAGATCACTCTCACACTCTCGAACACATCGAACTATCTTTGTCGATTTTTATCCAATCGTGTGTTGCATCGAGCATCTTCTGTTTCCGTATGACTCATGCACGCGTGTAACGTTTGAATGAAGTATATTCTTGCCTTTTCCTTCCTTCGCTTCGTTCTTTTCTTTCTGTTGTTGTCATTTCTTCTACCGTGTTCGTGTGCACTTTTTTTTTGTCCTCGATGACTGATAAATAACGTGGCAGTGTTTCAGACATGTTTCGTAAACGGAATTTTCTCTTCACGTCACTATGTGATTACGTAATACACCTTCACTTGCTTATAACCGATGAAAAACATTTATAAATTGCTGGGAGGTATAGAAGTAGTTTATTCACCATCATTTGCGTAGATTTTTAAGAAATATTTTTAGATATTTCAAGTAAAAGGGTAAGAAAATTAACATGTCGTCGAACTATGATGAATTATGGTTAAAAACGGTCAATGAAGGTATTGAAGATCGTGTTGAAGTCAATCAACGCATGTTAATCGATAAAATGTTAGCTCGTTATTCATCTGATTTCGTTGTGTACCGTGAATTAATTCAAAATTCTGATGATGCTCAATCTACATCATTCACACTTGAAATAACCTGTGATCCGACAAGTGCTACTGAATCGTATGAATCTCCTGATAAAGATGATTCATCCAATTACTTACTGGGAGGTGTTGGACAATTCCTTAAAGCTCCATGGGCTTGGACTGCAACTAAAGAGAAAACCGATGATTCTTTTACCGATATTTCACCTCCGACAACTGCTAAACCGCCGGAGAACGATTTTCACAATTGTTTGATAACAGAAATTCGTACCATCAACAATGGGAATGTTTTCACCGAGGACGATTGGAAACGCGTGATCACGATCGCTGAAGGTAATACAAACGTAGACGCAATTGGTCAATTCGGTGTCGGATTCTTTTCCGTCTTTTCGTATTCCGAACGACCGATGATACAATCGGGTAAACATCGTTTAGCTTTCGTTTGGCAAAATGGCAAATCGTTGACAACTTTTAGAAAAGAATTATCTTCCGAAGAGCAATCCGCATCCACATCGGTCATACTCAGTATGAAAAATAAATATATTCTACAAACGAAAGCGTCCATAACAGAGAATTCGAATACAAATAGCAACACTCGTAAGAAGGGGAAGAGAGGTAGGAATCGAGCAGCAAAATCCACGACGAATACTGCAACCAATGAAATTGTTCCAACCATGGATTTACCACAACTAAAAGCGTATTTTACCAAAGTTCTCGCCTTTACGAAGCACATCAATGAATTAATTATCAAAATCAATGGTCTCGTCGTTTTTCAAGTCAACAAGACAGCGAAAATATCACAATCAACAAAACTCTCTTCAGTTACGAAGCGAATGAATACCAATAATGAAAACAATCTTCTTCGTTTTAAATCATTTGTTCAAACTGAGCAAACATTCACCATCCAGCATGGTCCATCGATTACACTCAATCATATTGATGTCGAAGCACAAGTCATTGGCGAGAAAGAGTTTCATCAGCAAATTGAACGAGTTCTCAAGAAGAGTTTACCAAAGACGATACACATTGAATTTCTATTCCCATCGAATAACGTCTGTTCGAATGATTTTTATACATTA
The DNA here is from genome assembly GCA_905250025.1 of Adineta ricciae. Taxonomy (NCBI): domain Eukaryota; kingdom Metazoa; phylum Rotifera; class Eurotatoria; order Adinetida; family Adinetidae; genus Adineta; species Adineta ricciae. The sequence goes on from CAJNOJ010000482.1 coordinate 6,593, forward strand.
TGTTTTTATCTAGCGATTCATTTAGATATTTCAAGAAAAACAATGGCAAATCCTGGCCAATGACGATCCGAATACTTTTCTATTGAAAGGTTTGATTCCGTTGAAATTGATCAATGGACAAATCAATCCTGCAGGACAGATTTTCATTGGCCTGGCCACACACCAAACGACAGGAATCGGTATGCATGTCTTCAGTCATTTAATTCCAACGATCGAACGAGAAAATATCGACTTACAAGACCCGTATATCTCTATTTGGAACGATCAATTGCTGATTTCTATCGGACAAATAGTTCGATTTATTTACGATCAAACAATGGCTGATGCGGTCGAACAAGCCACCGATCAGACACATGATCATTTCAACGCTATCCTATCTCCGTATGCTTTTCAAGAGTCATCTCCGAATAAAGAAATTGGTAAGAAGATGGTTTTTTTTTCTACAATATTTGCAGTAGTTGCTTTTCAGGCCGTATTTTGGTTGATGGATTCTTCTCGTCAGATAAAGACATTCTCGTTCCTGTGCGACGTTCTCCAACAGATACTCATCTTGTTCTTGTTCCATCGACAGAAGCGTTTTTGACTAAGTCAAAACATATCGAGAAGTTTTTATCCATACCGATAGTGCCCTATGAAATAGGCAAACATGATTTTTTCAAGATCTTGAAACAGCGTCAATGGATTGAAGAAATTGACAACGACACGATCACAAAAAAAATTCAAGAAACGATTCTTTTAGTCGACGAATTTATTGGTCTACTCCGTTGGTTGTGCACCAATGATATTTACAACAAATCGTTTATCAAAGAAATCCTCTCGAAAATACGTTTTCGTCACACACGTCAATCACCGATTATCAAACTGACTAAAATCCAGTACTTTGATACATTCAATCTTCCCTCGCTTCCACTTCCATCCGATGTGTTACCTTCAGATGTTGTTTCTCATCTGGCTCGAGACGACCTACAAAGACGTTTATCACTAAGTCCAGTTTCGATTAAGCATCTCGTAGAATTCTACCTTGCCGACAGTCAACATCATCTGTTCTTGCAAGACAATACATCCAAGGTTCTTCTCAGCTTTATTTCTCACCATTGGAATAAATTTAGTGAGACTGAGTCGACTCGCATCAAAACAACATTATCGAACATCAAATGTATTCCAACTACTCAAGGTATGAAATCACCGAATGAATCGTATATTCCATCGGCAAGCCTGTCATCTAATCTTCCTATGATTACACTTTACATACCACAAATTGTATCGAATAAGAATGAAACTGAGTCGAAGGATCATCCTGTTTCCATTGAACTTGTGAAATCTATCGGATGTCGAACGATTCATATTCCAACATTATCAAACAATGCTCAACATACTTCCAACGATAGTTTCACATCGGATGATTCACAAACTGTACAAGCGTTCGTTCAGTATCTGGTGCAACAACGAAAAAATCTCAGCGAGAATGATCTGCGAGCATTGAAACACAATCATTGTATTACAGGAACCACATTAGAATCCAATGGTGAATTGAAACGTAGATATATTCCAAGTGAACTTCATTTTCCGTATGTTGCCCAATGTCTTCAATGGAAAAATTTGCTCATTGTCGATTGGCCAGATATTGAACCACGTTCCGGAGAATATGCGTTTCTTAAAGAATTGGGCGTCAGAGAAGTACCCGATCTACACAAACTGCTAGCTCATATTGATCAAGAACATCACAAAGGATTGAAGAGTAGAGATGAATATAAACTACCCAACGCACTTGTTTTCTTTGCGGAGAATTTTCAACAGTATTATTCGAAAATATGGAGAAGTGCTAACAACAAAGTTGCTTTTCTTCCATCATCTCCTCCCGATCTCGATGCTTCCACCGATGTGATCTTAACAACACCGGATGTTGTTTTCAAAGGTTTGTTTGTACGAGACTTTCATTCAATTGATGTTGACTTTTGTTTTCAATAGAATCTGGCCCGTTGTGTCCCTCTCTTCTTCCAGAAGTGCTTCGGTGTTTTCAACATCATTTTGACATAGGTTTACTCGGTGTGAAGTATCGTCCTTCTTTACCGGTTGCCTTCGATGTTCTGATGGGAAAGCGAAATCAATTATTAACAGATGAAACGGCGCCGAAGTATTTTTCTTATCTAAATAAACTGGACGGTCTCAATCGACTATTTATTGAAAAAGTGTCGACCATAGCTTTCATTCCCCTACCAGGTTTGTTTGATGATTTCACTAAAACATGTTTTAGAATCTCGTTTTTTTTCTAGGAACCAAGACTTATGTCAAACCATCTCAAGTCTTCATCCGTTCTCGTGATTCAACGAGCAGTAGTGCATCAGCAGGCACACATGTCAATATAATCGATGATATCGCCACGCATGGCCTAATCGACTATGTAGATTATGGTTATGAAGCCAATTCGTTTCTGCTCGGCATCGGTGTGGTTTCATATCCCTCAGCAGAAGTTTTAGCTGAACTATTAATTGAACGGCAAGCAGGTTACTTTAGTCCCAGTGCACAAAATAGCAATGATGTTCTCGCTGGGAAACTACGCGTCTACATCAATTGCTTAAAACAACTCGCGGCAGTATCACACGTTGCACGGAAATTCACAGTGGACCCACTACGAAGTCGTTTGATCAACAAACCTTGGTGTTTAGGTTATCAAATTATCGACCGACCGGATGGAAGTAAAGATCGAATATTTAAAATAGCCAAACCTGGTGACATCTATTTGGATGATGATCATCAATCCGCTATTGATTTGCGACCATTGTGCGCGCCGGATGAACCTGAATTAACGAAATTGTATGAACAGTTTGGGGCAAATTGGATTTCCGAATCAGTGAAGAGAACTTTAGTGCATCGCGGTTTGTTAAAACTAGTCTTTCTGGAATTGATATCATCTTCGTAGTGTTCTTCTAGGCAAATTCTTCGGTACAGATAGAAGCAAAAAACTGTACGATTTAATTCATCATCGTTTAGATATGTTATTTGTGAATAACAGGGTAAAGTCATTCAGTTTTTTTTTTCTGAAGTCATGTGATATTCGTTTCACTTGACAGGGCGAACAAATGGAGGATATCGATGCGAAGCGCATTGAATTATTACGAACAAAACTCCATGTGTATGAATCGGAAGGCATTCAATGTCAGTTAACTTTCGACAATCGGACGACTACATTGAATGTGAGGAAATAATTCAATTGATAGATTCAACGCCTTTTGTTCTTGTTTATTCTAGTCGACAGAATGTAGTACTTGCGCATTGGAGCATGATAAAAACAAAGTGACTTTGTATATACAGAAAGATATTCCTGTTTTGGATTATATCGACATTGCTACAGAACTGACAAGATATGTTTATAAGAAACCGTTGGATGCGTTAGTGCATTCGATTAGTGATAAATTGGCATCTTCGTTAGAAACGCTCAAACGTCGTGGTATTCCAGTGGATCGTCTGTTGAAAACTCAAGAACAGCAACGTAAGCTATCACGTACGATGAATAAGAATGATACTGTTTTTTATAGCTTTTAAACTTTCTTTAAATGTTGACCAAAGCACATTAGAAGAGAAGGTCTCGGCACGAGCATCAACTACTCCGAACGTGTCCACCAGAGAACAAAAACCATCGGAGACATCGTCCGAACATCATCACCATAAACAAGTACAGCCTGAAGATGATACTCAATCATCACGCAGCTTTCTTCAAAGTTTGAAAAGTTATTTCGTTCCCCCTTCAACGGAGCCAACAAATTCACAAGAGAATCGCACTAGTCGAGTCGAACGCGACCGTGTTGCACATTTCGGACGATATAAATTTGACGACGATACTGACATCAACAAAATGATTCGAACCAGTAGTTCATACAGTCAAAGAACTTACAACCAACCGGAATTTTCCCGCAATGAAGTCAATAACTCATGCGAATTTATTCCCTCGACAAATATGATTCGTCATGAACATCTTTTCCACGGCATTGCACTTTATCTTGATGTTGATGTGATACTAACTGATCTAATGCTTGAACAAAGTAAACACCTGTCCTACCTGCTTTCCAATCTTGCCAAACAAGTATTTCGCATTCCGGTGGAGACGGTGCATCTATTCCGAGATATTGATAGTGGTAAGAAATCGATATTCATGTGAATTGACATAATTCTATCTTTATCTTCGACTAGCTCGAATTGCTTTTAACAGCGATGGTGCATTATTCTTCAATCTTCGTTATTTCGAACAAGTCTTTTGGGATGACTTGAAAACAGTCTTACCTTCTGCATCATCGTCGTCTACGATAGTTCGTACTATAGTGAATTTCTATTTTATGGTCACATGTCATGAACTATCGCATAACATTGATTCTAATCATGATTTGAATTTTATCAATCGGTTGGAGAGAGTTTCCGTACGATTTATGGATGCCAAAGAAACGTTTGCTTCCAAGTTTTCATTCCAGTAAGTCAACGTTGAGTGTCTTTGTTATCTATAATCACATTGTTTTGCACATGTTTTGAAGAATAAATAGTGAGAAAAGTACAATCATTAAGTTTTTTCCTATATGACGCCAAAGCAATAAATACTTCTAGACAAGGGACCAGTCGTTTCGTAGATGTGGATGAAAACTGCAGGTTGTTCAAGAACACAAAGGAAACAAAAGCAAACGTAACACCATACGAAATAAAATGGCACATTTTCTAAGATAGTGATTCTGAAGTTAATTTGTTCTGTCTCGTCTCAATAAACTAACAAGTTGTTCTTTGGACTCTTTCGATCACAAGACGAAAATAATTAATGTTCCGATTTGTGGAAAACATCCTATGAGATTGCCGAGTATCAGGTGATGAGATACATGTAAAGATTACTGCGAAGATTAATCGAGGTAGTGCAAACAAAACAAGAATCAAGGACGTTATAATCCAATGTTTATACGTCAGCAATTGTTTCTTTAACGTTAAAATGAATGAATGGTCTTGGATACGTGATTTACTTTGGCTAACTAAGAGATCACAACACATTAGGACCGATGGTCATTGCCAAGACATACATCTACTGCAGATTAGCGAGGGTGTAAAAGAAATTTGTGCGGCTCACTCTGCAGTACCATCAATCGCTTTCTAATTAGATTCTCTCTTCGTTTATTGCTTCCAGTTCACCTTTAGACAAATATCAACAAGGACGGAAAACTCTAACTCGCACCCGATGAATTGCATATCAATGAAAAAAGATACATACGTACATTTTAAAATATTAATATTAACACAAGTGCATTTATATTGACTCTGTACTTGTTACCTAGAGTTGCGAGGCAACATTTTTCTATCTATTAATAAAAAGTATTCATCCGCCTATATGAAGTAAGAAAATGACAGAACGTGAACTTGACGGTCGCTTGTTCTCTTTTTTTTGTCGTTCTTTCAAAAAACAAAGAAGCATCAAAGGCGTGTAGAATAGTAAAGAAAAGACGCCAGCAAAGGACAACAAATTTCTTCCGCGCATTGTCAATACATTTCTCTTTCTACTCTATAACATCTAATGATTAAACTTCAATGGCAGATAAAACTCAAAGAGATATTTCAACACAAAAGAATGATTGGAACGCCAATATTCCAAATCCAGTCAATAGCAATCCTCAGTTTATGGGCGACTATCCTTTACCTAAAGAAACTAAATCGAAAATTCCTGATATTGAACCACCTATTGAAAATGCAAGTGACTCATTGTCGACTCGTCATCCACCACGTCCACCTGGGCCAGCATTAGGACCGTATTTGCAGTTTATTACTACTGATTTAAAACAAATGCTATGGATTGGTAGCGTATTAATCTTTCGACACGTTTCGTACGATCGACCGACGATTGAGTTTACTTGCCAAGCGAAAGTGGACTATAATTGGGAAGTTTTGTACGAGAATCTTTTCAATTTATGTGCCTATCGTGTGAATGTTCATATTGAACTTCGTGCCGGCGAAGGCGAAGAAAACGTACGTTGGATGATCGATTGGGGTAACAAGAAAAGTACAGGTGTGTTTTTTATTCCTCACCTCGATGAAAAATGGCGTGGAGGTTTCTTCTCGTGCAATGGATTCGATGCGTACGTACCTGAAGAAGTTGCCGCAGACTTAACTTTTACAAATGTATGGAAACATCTACTTTCAATTCATGAACAAACTCATCTACATGTATTACTATGGGGTGGAGATCAAAATTATATCGATTTCATCTTTGAAGATATTCCGTTTCTTCGTGCTTGGCTCAATATGGACTGGAATGCTAAATGGACAACAGATTTTCGTGACGATCTAAAAGAACAAGTTGAACAGTACCATTTTAACACGTATATTGAAAATTGGCAACGACGTTCGGAAATCAAACAAGCCCTGTCGTCAATTCCGAGTTTAATGATGTGGGATGATCACGATATCTTCGATGGTGCTGGTTCTTATCCTCCACTACTTCACGATAGTCCAATGATGATGGGATTGTTTCTTGCAGCACAGAAGATGCGATTGTTATTTCAACACCATACTACATTAGAGAAAGCTCGCGAGCATCGACTATTCGGGCATGAAGGATACAACTTTTTGGCTCGTTGCGGTCGACATTTAGCGATCATGGGTGCAGACGGACGAACGGAACGTGATACAGAAACAGTTCATCACGAAAATACTTGGCAAATGATATTTGATCGACTGGGAAATGAACTGGATGATATTGAACACCTGATTATTTTATTTCCTGTTCCATTCTCATTCATACGTGTTCGTCTGGCTGAATCAATATTCGAACTTCTGAAGAATCTTCCATACAGATGTCGCACAGCTCCAATAGTTAAGAAAACCAATTCAATCTTTGGTTTGCCTGAACTTTATGATGATCTGCTCGACGAATGGACACATCGGAATCATATTGAAGAGCGCAATCGTGTTCTTATTCGTTTGCAAAAGCTTGCTGAAGAACGAAAAGTTCGAATTACATTCTTTAGTGGTGATGTTCATTGCTGTGGAATCAGTCGATTCCGAACTCGCGAATCACAGCAAATACGACCGATCAACGATCCAAAACTCATGTATCAGATCATTTCCTCCGCAATTGTAAATATGCCTCCGTCGAAAATGGCGATTCGTATTGCACATCGTTTCAGAACCAAATGGCATCCAGTTGATCAGACCGAAGAAGAAGTGCTCGACTTTTTCCAGCGGAAACCGGAAACCGGTGGGAAAATTTTCCATAAAAAATTCCGTCCGAATCGAAATTGGTGCCTCTTTGAGCAATGTTCCAACATGATCTCATCAAGTGTTCCTATTGTACAAACAAAATGTCTTCATTGTTTTCCATGTCGAGACAATACGTCGACAGTCGAACCTGTGACTTCTGATCAACAACAACAACAACAACATATCGAAACAAAAGACTTGAGAATTCGTTTATGGTTGGAAAGTGATGTGCAAAATCAAGAAGAAAGACACTTTGCTAGTTATGATTTATTTATTCCTCATCTTCAATAAATTTTAATTTCAAGGTTAATTGACGTAAACAGGTTTGAGGACAACACGAGGTTTAGGTCGAACAGGAGTGCATTGTTTTCGATGAGATGACAATCGTTTACGTTCTTGATAGACTGGATCGATATGAAATACGTATTTTAACACATCGAGCACAATTACAAAGAGAGCAACCGTTGCAACAGCGATGATAGCAACATAAGTTAGTGTTTTTGTAATGATTTCTTTAGTAACAAGAGAATCGGTTTTGTGTTCACAAAAGCGGCCGAAGTAACTGCTAGTTAAACATTCACATTTGTAATCAGACAGTAGAGAACGACGGACAGCATTGTTATAGCAAGTAACATTGCCACAATAGTTAACTTTTGTCTGGCAATACACACCCTGCCAAGCAGAAGAACATAAACATAAAAAACTTATGTTCGACGTTGCCGTACAAANTACGATTTACAGAAATTATGTCAACTAAAACCATGATATTCACTGTTGTGTAACTTGTGCGCTTTACTTTTTTCATTAAAAATCAGTATTGACATTTTCACTTGATCGGAGTAATAAAATTCGTTGAAGTATTTCTAAAGAGAAAGTCGGCCATTTTTATGTCGCTGTTGATCGCAGTGGCATCGTCAGCATTACATCGCAAAGGAACGAATAGAAAAGAAGAGAACAGGCAAGTCTATCATGACGTTGCAAAACATGCGTCTGTATATATATTCACCATAACGTATTAGATGCTTCGTTCTATTGGTTAACGATGAGTCGTACCGTAATTGACAAACTATTAGCAGATACACACGCAAATCATCAAGTGACTGATCATCATGGCTTTCACACTCATACTGCTCACCATTTGGGTAGTCTATACTTTTTGGGTGTTACAGATGATAAAGTCGAGCAATTGTACAAAAACATGCACGATGAATTCAACGATTACAAACCATCACCACATGAAATTACTCGAGATAATTGGCGTAAATCAATCGGTGATAGACGCTTTTGTCAAGCGTATCAAGATTTTTTTGATCGAGAACTATCGGCAAGTGGAAATGAATGGCACAAGAAATTTTTGGAATTTCTACTCGACAATCAACCAAAGCCATTGATCAACAGTGTTGTCAGTGGTCTCGGTCATCCTCTCATCCATATTGGTTATGCATTTGAATTGGATAGTCAAATAGTGGCTAGTGAAGCATTGACATTGAGTGCTGTCTGCTATAACTATTTGCACGAAGTGATTGATCAGCTAAAGCCACCGAAAATCGGTTTAAAATCGGCTCTGACAATCATTCAAGATCTTCGTTCAGATGAACGATTACCATTATTCGATGGACCTGGTGTTGCAAACTTAGAATCCATTGTGGAAACATCCACGGATCTGATTCTGTCGCATTATGATCAATGGCTTGTGGATGTGAACAATTTGGACAAAATAATCGAGGAATTACTCGATCTAACCGTTTATCTCTATGGTGCTGCACACAAACCCGACCAAATCGAATTCGATTTCTTTCTTCTTCACCTGTTCACATCAATGAATGCGATTTGTGTTATTCGCCAACACGTACACGATCAGCAAGTGATCAAACATCTTCTCTGGCAAATATTTTTCTTTATCATCGTCGTCTATATTGCTCAGATGCGACCGAAGATCGATCCAACACTGATTTATGATTACAAACTCGACGATCACAAACAAAGTTGGAACTATGTCATCGATCGAACAATAAATACTGACTTTGCTGAACATGTTCATTTGGTGAAAGTCATACGCGCTTTGAGAGATGCAGAAGCTGCTTACGGCAACAAAAACGGACTCTATTTAAAAACAGCAGTGAAAACTATTGATAATATCAGCATCGACAATATGTGGATAGGAGGAGCGACGAATCCTCGACAATTAAATATACTCAAACGGACATAGGATCACTCTCACACTGTCGAATGCATCGAACTATCTTTGTCGATTGTTATCCAATCGTATATTGCATCGAGCATCTTCTGTTTTCGTATGACTCATGCAAGCGTGTAACGTGTGAATGAAGTATATTCTTGCTTTTTCCTTCCTTCCTTCGCTTCGTTCTTTTCTTTCTGTTGTTGTCATTTCTTCTACCGTGTTCGTACGCACTTTTTTTTGTCCTCGATGACTGATAAATAACGTGGCAGTGTTTCAGACATATTTCGTAAATGGAATTTTCTCTCCACGTCAGTATTTGATTGCGTAATACACCTTCACTTGCTTATAACCGATGAAAATTATTCATAAATTGCTGAAAGGTGTAAAAATTAGTTTCTTTAACGTCATTTGTGTAGATTTTTAATAAATATTTTTAGATATTTCAAGTAAAAGGGTAAGAAAATTAACATGTCGTCGAACTATGATGAATTATGGTTAAAAACAGTCAATGAAGGTATTGAAGATCGCGTTGAAGTCAATCAACGCATGTTAATCGATAAAATGTTAGCTCGTTACTCATCTGATTTCGTTGTGTACCGTGAATTAATTCAAAATTCTGATGATGCTCAATCTACATCATTCACACTTGAAATAACCTGTGATCCGACAAGTGCTACTGAATCGTATGAATCTGCTAGTAAAGATGATTCATTCAATTACTTATTGGGAGGTGTTGGGCAATTTCTTAAAACTCCATGGACTTGGACTGCGACTACAGAGAAAACCGATGATTCTTTTACCGATATTTCGCCTCCGACGGCTGCTAGCCCACCGGAGAACGATTTTCATAATTGTTTGATAACAGAAATTCGTACCATCAACAATGGGAATGTTTTCACTGAGGACGATTGGAAACGTGTGATCACGATCGCTGAAGGCAATACAAACGTGGACGCAATTGGGCAATTCGGTGTCGGATTCTTTTCTGTCTTCTCATATTCCGAACGACCGATGATACAATCGGGTAAACATCGTTTAGCTTTCGTTTGGCAAAATGGAAAATCGTTGACAACTTTTAGAAAAGAATTACCTTCCGAAGAGCAATCCGCATCCACATCGGTTATACTCAGTATGAAGAATAAATATATTCTACAAACGAAAGCGCCCATACCAGAGAATTCGAGTACAAATAGCAACACTCGTAAGAAGGGGAAGAGAGGTAGGAACCGACCAGCAAAATCCACAACGAATACTGCAACCAATGAAATTGTTCCAACCATGGATTTACCGCAACTAAAAGCATATTTTACCAAAGTTCTCTCCTTTACGAAGCACATCAATGAATTAATTATCAAAATCAATGGTCTCGTCGTTTTTCAAGTCAACAAAACGGCAAAAATATCACAATCAACAAAACTCTCTTCAGTTGCGAAGCGAATGAATGCCAGTAATGAAAACAATCTCCTTCGTTTTAAGTCATTTGTCCAAACTGAGCAAACGTTCACCATCCAGCATGGCCCATCGATTACACTCAATCATATTGATGTCGAAGCACAAGTTATTGGTGACAAAGAGTTTCATCAACAAATTGAACGAGTTCTCAAGAAGAGTTTACCAAAGACGATACACATTGAATTTCTATTCCCATCGAATAACGTCTGTTCGAATGATTTTCATATATTATGTTTTTATCGATCGATTCATTTAGATATTTCAAGAAGAACAGTGGCAAGTCCTGACTAATGACAATGCGAATACTTTCCTATTGAAAGGTTTGATTCCATTGAAATTGATCAATGGACAAATCAATCCTGCAGGACAGATTTTCATCGGTCTGGCTACACACCAAACGACAGGAATCGGTATGCATGTCTTCAGTCATTTAATTCCAACGATCGAACGGGAAAATATCGACTTACAAGATCCGTATATATCTATTTGGAACGATCAATTGTTGATTTCTATCGGACAAATTGTTCGATTTATTTACGACCAAACAATGGCTGATGCGGTCGAACAAGCCACCGATCAGACACATGATCATTTCGACGCTATCCTATCTCCGTATGCTTTTCAAGAGTCATCTCCGAATAAAGAAATTGGTAAGAAGATAGTTTTTTTTTCTACGATATTCTTAGCAGCTGCTTTTCAGGTCGTATTTTGGTTGATGGATTCTTCTCGTCAGATAAAGAAATTCTCGTTCCTGTGCGACGCTCTCCGACAGATACTCATCTCGTTCTTGTTCCATCGACAGAAGCGTTTTTGACTAAGTCAAAACATATCGAGACGTTTTTATCCGTACCGATAGTGCCCTATGAAATAAGCAAACATGATTTTTTCAAGATCTTGAAACAGCGTCAATGGATTGAAGAAATCGACAACGACACAATCACAAAGAAAATTCATGAAACGATTCTTTTAGTCGACGAATTTATCGGTCTACTCCGTTGGTTGTGCACCAATGATATTTACAATAAATCCTTTATCAAAGAAATCCTCTCGAAAATACGTTTTCGTCACACACGTCAATCACCGATTATCAAACTGACTAAAATCCAGTACTTTGATACATTCAATCTCCCCTCGCTTCCACTTCCATCCGATGTATTACCTTCAGATGTTGTTTCTCATCTAGCTCGAGACGATCTACAAAGACGTTTATCATTAAGTCCAGTTTCGATTAAGCATCTCGTAGAATTCTACCTTGACGACAATCAACATTATCTGTTCTTGCAAGACAATACATCCAAGGTTCTTCTCAGTTTTATTTCTCACCATTGGAATAAATTTAACGAGACTGAGTCGACTCGCATCAAAACAACACTATCGAACATCAAATGTATTCCAACTACTCAAGGTATGAAATCACCGAATGAATCGTATATTCCATCGGCAAGCCTGTCATCTAATCTTCCTATAATTACGCTTTACATACCACAAATTGTATCGAATAAGAATGAAACTGAGTCGAAGGAATATCCTGTTTCCATTGAACTTGTGAAATCTATCGGATGTCGAACGATTCATATCCCAACACTATCAAACAACGGCCAACATACTTCCAAAGATAGTCTCGCATCGGATGATTCGCAAACTGTACAAGCGTTCGTTCAGTATCTGGTACAACAACGAAAAAATCTTAGCGAGAATGATCTGCGAGCATTGAAACACAATCACTGTATTACAGGAACCACATTAGAATCCAATGGTGAATTGAAACGTAGATATATTCCAAGTGAACTTCATTTTCCGTATGTTGCCCAATGTCTTCAATGGAACAATTTACTCATTGTCGATTGGCCAGATATTGAACCACGTTCTGGAGAATATGCGTTTCTTAAAGAATTGGGTGTTAGAGAAGTACCCGACCTACACAAACTACTTGCTCATATTGATCAAGAACATCACAAAGGATTGAAGAGCAGAGATCAATATAAACTACCCAACGCACTTGTTTTCTTTGCGGAGAATTTTCAACAGTATTATTCGAAAATATGGATAAGTGCTAACAACAAAGTTGCTTTTCTTCCATCATCTCCTCCCGATCTCGATGCTTCCACCGATGTGATCTTAACAACNCTACCCAACGCACTTGTTTTCTTTGCGGAGAATTTTCAACAGTATTATTCGAAACTATGGAGAAGTGCTAACAACAAAGTTGCTTTTCTTCCATCATCTCCTCCCGATCTCGATGCTTCCACCGATGTGATCTTAGCAACACCGGACGTTGTTTTCAAAGGTCTGTTTGTACGAGACTTTCATTCGATTGATGTTGACTTTTGTTTTCAATAGAACCTGGTCCGTTGTGTCCATCTCTTCTTCCAGAAGTGCTTCGGTGTTTTCAACATCATTTTGACATCGGCTTACTCGGTGTGAAGTATCGTCCTTCTTTACCGGTTGCCTTCGATATTCTCATGGGAAAGCGAAATCAATTATTAATAGATGAAACGGCGCCGAAGTATTTTTCTTATCTAAATAAACTGGACGGTCTCAATCGACTATTTATTCAAAAAGTGTCGACCATAGCTTTCATTCCTCTACCAGGTTTGTTTGATGAGTTCACTAAAAAAACGCATCAGAATCTCGTCTTTTTTTCTAGGAACCAAGACCTATGTCAAACCATCTCAAATCTTCATCCGTTCTCGTGATTCAACGAGCAGTAGTGCACCAGCAGGCACACATGTCAATATAATCGATGATATCGCCACACATGGCCTAATCGATTACGTAGATTATGGTTATGAAGCCAATTCGTTTCTGCTCGGCATTGGTGTGGTTTCGTATCCTTCAGCAGAAGTTTTAGCTGAACTATTAATTGAACGGCAAGCAGACTACTTTAGTCCCAGTGCACAAAATAGTAATGAAGTTCTCGCCAGGAAACTACGCGTCTACATCAATTGCTTAAAACAGCTCGCGGCAGTGTCACATGTTGCACGGCAATTCACAGTGGATCCACTACGAAGTCGTTTGATCAACAAACCTTGGTGTTTAGGTTATCAAATTATCGACCGACCGGATGGAAGTAAAGATCGAATATTTAAAATAGCCAAACCCGGTGACATCTATTTGGATGATGATCATCAATCTGCTATTGATTTGCGACCATTGTGCGCGCCGGATGAACCTGAATTAACGAAATTGTATGAACAGTTTGGAGCAAATTGGATTTCTGAATCAGTGAAAAGAACTTTAGTGCATCGCGGTTTGTTAAAACTAGTCTTTTGGAATTGATATCATCTTCGTACTGTTCTTCTAGGCAAATTCGTCGGTACAGATCGAAGCAAAAAACTGTACGATTTAATTCATCATCGTTTAGATATGTTATTTGTGAATAATAGGGTAAATTCATTCGATTTTCCTCTGAAGTCATGTAATATTTGTTTCAATTGACAGGGAGAACAAATGGAAGGTATCGATGCGAAGCGCATTGAATTATTACGAACAAAATTCCATGTGTATGAATCGGAAGGGATTCAGTGTCAGTTAACTTTCGACAATCGAACTACTACATTGAATGTGAGGAAATAATTCGATTGATAGATTCAACGTCTTTTGTTCCTGTTTATTCTAGTCGACAGAATGTAGTACTTGCGCATTGGAGCATGATAAAAATAAAGTGGCTTTGTATATACAGAAAGATATTCCTGTTTTGGATTATATCGACATAGCTACAGAACTGACAAGATATGTTTATAAGAAACCGCTGGATGCGTTAGTGCATTCGATTAGTGATAAATTGGCATCTTCGTTAGAAACGCTCAAACGTCGTGGTATTCCAGTCGATCGTCTGTTGAAAACTCAAGAACAGCAACGTAAGCTATCACGTACGATGAATGAACCGATGGATAAGAATGATATTTTTTCTATAGCTTTTAAACTGTCTTTAAATGTTGAGCAAAGCACATTAGAAGAGAAAGTCTCGGCACGAGCATCAACTACCACGAACGCGTCCGTCAGAGAACAAAAACCATTGGAGACGTCGTTCGAACATCATCACCATAAACAAGTACAGCCTGATGATGATACTCAATCATCACGCAGTTTTCTTCAAAGTTTGAAAAGTTATTTCGTTTCTCCTTCGACGGAGCCAACGAATTCACAAGAGAATCGCACTAGTCGAGTCGAACGCGACCGTGTTGCACATTTCGGACGATATAAATTTGACGACGATACTGACATCAACAAAATGATTCGAACGAGCAGTTCATACAGTCAAAGAACTTACAATCAACCGGAATTTTCCCGCAATGAAATCAATAACTCATGCGAATTTATTCCCTCGACAAATATGATTCGTCATGAACATCTTTTCAACGGCATTGCGCTTTATCTTGATGTCGATGTGATACTAACTGATCTTATGCTTGAACAAAGTAAACACCTGTCTTACCTACTTTCCAGTCTTGCCAAACAAGTATTTCGCATTCCGGTGGAGACGATGCATCTATTCCGAGATGTTGATAGTGGTAAGAAATCGATATTCATGTGAATTGACATTATTCTATCTTTATCTTTGGGTAGCTCGAATTGCTTTTAACAGTGATGGTGCATTATTCTTCAATCTTCGTTATTTCGAACAGGTCTTTTGGGATGACTTGAAAACAGTCTTACCTTCTGCATCATCGTCCTCTGTGATAGTTCGTACTATAGTTAATTTTTATTTTATGGTCACATGTCATGAAATATCGCATAACATTGATTCTAATCATGATTTGAATTTTATCAATCGGTTGGAGAGAGTGTCTGTACGATTTATGGATGCCAAAGAAACATTTGCTTCCAAGTTTTCTTTTCAATAAATCAATGACGAATGTCTTTGTCATTCATTACATTGTTTTCCACATGTTTTGAAGAATAAATAGTGAGAAAAGTACAATCAATAAGTTTTTTTTCTCTATATGACACCAAAGCAATAAATGCTTCTAGACATAGGTAAGCATTGAAGGTTGTTCAAGAACACGAAGGAAACAAAAGCAAACTTAACACTGCACAAAATAAAATGGCACATTTTCTAAGATGGCGCCTAGAAATGTGATTCTGAAGTTAATTTGTTCTGTCTCGTTTCAATAAATTAACAAGTTGTTCTCTGGACTCTTTCGATTACAAGACGAAAATAATTAACGTTCCGATTTGTGGAAAGCATCCTATGAAATAGCCAACGAAAAGTAATTGAGATTGGCAAGTATCAGGTGATGAGATACATGTAAAGATTAATGCGAAGATTAATCGACGTAGTGCAAACAAAGCAAGAATCAAGGACGTTCTAATCCAATGTTTATACATCAGCAATTGTTTCTTTAACGTTAAAATGAGCGACTGACCTTGGCTACGTGATTTACTTTGACTAACTAAGAGATTACAACACATCAGAACTGACGGTCATTGCTAAGACGTATATCTACTGCAGATTAGCGAGGGTGTAAAAGAAATTTGTGCGGCTCACTCTGCAGTACCATCAAGCGCTTTCTAATTAGATTCTCTCTTCGTTTATTGCTTCCAGTTCACCTGTAGACAAATATCAACAAGGATGGAAAACTCTAACTCGCACCCGATGAATCGCATATCAATGACAAAAGATACATACGTCAATTTAAAAAAATTATATTAACACAAGTGCATACATATTGACTCTGTACTTGTTACCTAGAGTTGCGAGGCAACATTTTTCTATCTATTAATAAAAAAAGTATTCATCCGCCTATATGAAGTAAGAAAATGACAGAACGTGAACTCGACGGTCGCTTGTTTTCTTTTTTTGTCGTTCTTTCGAAAAAAAAAGAAGCATCAAAGACGTGTAGAATAGTAAAAAAAAAGACGCCAGCAAAGAACAATAAATTTCTTCCGCACATTGTCAATACATTTCTCTTTCTACTCTGTAACATCTAATGATTAAACTTCAATGGTAGATAAAACTCAAAGAGATATTTCAACACAAAAGAATGATTGGAACGCAAATATACCAAATCCGGTCAATAGCAATCCTCAGTTTATGGGCGACTATCCTTTACCTAAAATAACTAAATCGAAAATTCCTGATATTGAACCACCTATTGAAAATGCAAGTGACTCGTTGTCGACTCGTCATCCACCACGTCCACCTGGGCCAGCATTAGGACCGTATTTGCAATTTATTACCACTGATTTAACACAAATGCTATGGATTGGTAGTGTATTAATCTTTCGACACGTTTCGTACGATCGACCGACGATTGAGTTTACTTGTCAAGCGAAAGTGGACTATAATTGGGAAGTTTTGTACGAGAATCTTTTCAACTTATGTGCCTATCGTGTGAATGTTCATATTGAACTTCGTGCCGGTGAAGGCGAAGAAAAAGTACGTTGGATGATCGATTGGGGCGACAAGAAAAGTACAGGTGCGTTTTTTATTCCTCACCTCGATGAAAAATGGCGTGGAGGTTTCTTCTCGTGCAATGGATTCGATGCGTATGTACCTGAAGAAGTTGCCGCAGACTTAACTTTTTCAAATGTATGGAAACATCTACTTTCAATTCATGAACAAACTCATCTACATGTATTACTATGGGGTGGTGATCAAAATTATATCGATTTCATCTTTGAAGACATTCCATTTCTTCGTGCTTGGCTCAATATGGACTGGAATGCTAAATGGACGACAGATTTTCGTGACGATCTAAAAGAACAAGTTGAACAGTACCATTTTAACACGTATATTGAAAATTGGCAACGGCGTTCGGAAATCAAACAAGCCCTATCGTCAATTCCGAGTTTAATGATGTGGGATGATCACGATATCTTCGATGGTGCTGGTTCTTATCCTCCACTACTTCATGATAGTCCAATGATGATGGGATTGTTTCTTGCAGCACAGAAAATACGATTGTTATTTCAACACCATACTACATTTGAGAAAGCTCGCGAGCATCGATTATTCGGGTATGAAGGATACAACTTTTTTGCTCGTTGCGGTCGACATTTAGCAATCATGGGTGCAGACGGACGAACGGAACGTGATACGGAAACGGTTCATCACGAAAATACTTGGCAAATGATATTTGATCGACTGGAAAATGAATTGGATGATATTGAACACCTGATTGTTTTATTTCCTGTTCCATTCTCATTCATACGTGTTCGTCTGGCTGAATCGATATTCGAACTCCTGAAGAATCTTCCATACAGATGTCGCACAGCTCCAATAGTTAAGAAAACTAATTCAATCTTTGGTTTGCCTGAACTTTATGATGATCTGCTCGACGAGTGGACACATCGGAATCATATTGAAGAGCGCAATCGTGTTCTTATTCGTTTGCAAAAGCTCGCTGAAGAACAAAAAGTTCGAATTACATTCTTTAGTGGTGATGTTCATTGCTGTGGAATCAGTCGATTTCGAACTCGCGAATCTCAACGAATACGACCGATCAACGATCCGAAACTCATGTATCAGATCATTTCCTCGGCAATTGTAAATATGCCTCCGTCGAAAATGGCGATTCGTATTGCACATCGTTTCAGAACCAAATGGCATCCAGTTGATCAGACCGAAGAAGAAGTGCTCGACTTTTTCCAGCGGAAACCGGAAACAGGTGGGAAAATTTTCCATAAAAAATTCCGTCCGAATCGAAATTGGTGCTTCTTTGAGCAATGTTCCAACATGATCTCATCAAGTGTTCCTATTGTACAAACAAAATGTCTTCATTGTTTTCCATGTCGAGACAATACGACAGTCGAACCTGTGACTTTCGATCAACAACAACAGATCGAAACAAAAGACTTAAGAATTCGTTTATGGCTGGAAAGTGACGTGCAAAATCAAGAAGAAAGACGCTTTGCTAGTTATGATTTATTTATTCCTCATCTTCAATAAATTTTCATTTCAAGGTTAATTGACATAAACAGGTCTAAGGACAACACGAGGTTTAGGTTGAACAGAAGCACATTGTTTTCGATGAGATGACAATCGTTTACGTTCTTGATAGACTGGATCGATATGAAATACGTATT
This sequence comes from Adineta ricciae, assembly GCA_905250025.1. Taxonomy (NCBI): domain Eukaryota; kingdom Metazoa; phylum Rotifera; class Eurotatoria; order Adinetida; family Adinetidae; genus Adineta; species Adineta ricciae. Next base: position 25,479 of record CAJNOJ010000482.1, read on the forward strand.
TTAACACATCGAGCACAATTACAAAGAGAGCAACCGTTGCAACAGCGATGACAGCAACATAAGTTAGGGTTTTTGTAATGATTTCTTTAGTGACAAGAGAATTGGTTTTGTGTTCACAAAAGCGGCCGGAGAAACTGCTAGTTAAACATTCACATTTGTAATCAGACAGTAGAGAACGACAGACAGCATTGTTATAGCAAGTAACATTGCCACAATAGTTAACTTTTGTCTGGCAATACACACCCTGCCAAGCAGAAGAACATAAACATGAAAAACTTATGCTCGACGTTGCCGTACAAAAACCTGACAAAATACAACTACGTTAACATTGTATGCCAAAAAGGACTGTATTTACCATTATTCCAACATTTATTAGGTGAACAAGGTCGTGTATCGTATTGACAATGGGTACCATTGAAACCATTGTTACATAAACAGAAATACTGATCGGAAGCGTTGACATTAAAATAGCAAGTGCCTGCATTTTGACATGGAAGAAGCATATCGCATGAGTTACTTGTTTGGTTGCACGACAAACCCATGTAATTAGAATCGACGCACTTTTGAGGAACAAAATAAACTGATTGTGTCTCAACGGTCATATTAGCTGTTGTTGACAACAGTTCCGATGAAGAACTCGATTCTGTATTTGCTTAAAGAAAAGAACACAGTGACCCGATGCTATTTAAATAAGAGAAAGAATCCTAACTAGTCAACATTGTTACAACTGTAGTGGATTGGTCATTGAATAAAGAAGTCGTTGAGGTCTCAATGACTGTCGTGACAAATTCGGCCGATTCAACGTATGTTGTTGTTAATTGCACCGAAGTTGTACTGTCCTCAAGTGTAATTGATGTTTGTATTGTTGTTGGGTCAGCTGAAAAAGACAAAGAAGAAAAACGTACGACTTTGTTTTCAAAACTAACTCACTGCAAGCGACGGAATTGTTTTTGAGAGTAAATTTTTGGACTCGAGCATTATTCGTGTCGAGAACAAACAAATTTCCGTGACTGTCAAAAGCGATAATAAACGGTCCTGAAAGTGTATCAGGTGTTGAATTGCTTATTTCTGAACATCCAGCAATACACCGGTATCCATACGGTCCTGATCCAATGATGCGATTTTTACCCTTATCTACAATAAATAGATAACCATCTGCGTCGAGTGTGACATCCGATGGATCGTTCAGTGCAAAGCTATTTGATGATCCGATGCCAATAATAGTTGTGCCATTTGGTTGGTCACGATGGAAAACTTGAATACGATTATTTGAACTATCGGCGACATATAAGTCAAAGTTAGTATCAACAAAGATACCGTACGGATTTGCAAGCAGATTTGCCGCTGATCCGCTTACTCCACTGCCTGCAATAACTGTTGGTAATATATCAACGCTAGTATTCAATGATTTCTTCATAACTTGATGTAGATCTCCCATGGAACAGTAAAGAGTATTGTTAATATCGACAAAAAGAGAATGACACCGTCCAGATACATTCATAACGATTCTACTGGTCATCTGATTGTATGGCCACATCACAACTACATTATTGTAAAGCCCATTATCAATGTAAATATCCTTTGTATTAGTAACAAAAATTCCAGCAGAAGCATTCAAACTAAATGAAGAAATATTTGTTGAACTGATTGCGCCCTCAGTCCATATCTGAGCGTTATTCTTCTTTCGTGATGTTATGTAAATTGTATTGTTCGTATTGATAAAGAGGCCATAGGGGGAGGACCCAATCGGGGTACTGGTGATTATCGTGCTCGCGTTTACATCCCATATTGCACAGGAACTAAACCGAGGTTGATTGTATGACACGTCTATAAAACAGTCGATCACTCCTTTTATTTCATAGGACAATTTCATCTACTTATGGGTGTAGCGACAGTGATCAGAATTTGGAACCAATAAATCAAATTGGTTACAGACATTCTATTTTTCGGTAAGTTGTCCTTGAAGGAGAAAGTTTTACATACTAAACAAAACCATCAATGACAGTCTATTCTTTATGGAACGCAATTCTTCCGATCACAAGCATTTTATTATTTATTTTCTTCGGAGTTGCCGAAATTATTGAATATTTAAACAGAAAAATGTTGATGAATCGCTCCACATCTTTATTTTGTAGCGATGTGATCCACTATCACTCAAAGAAAGAAAAATAGTTATAAAAAAACTCATGCTGCCTTCAACATGTCTCTCATCCACAGTTTTCCTTCTAATTTCTTAATGTAAGCTTTGTGTGATTGAACATCTTGATCGTCTTCCTTTTTAGTACAAAGTAGACGTTCAACCGCTTTTTCTACTGCTTCCTTGGCTTCTTTAAATCGTCCAAGTTTGTCCAAGGCTGTTCCTATGCTGTGATAAGTTGCTGCAACTGTCGGATGATTTGCTGGATGACATTTCAGTTCAATAGCTAAACATTTTTCGTAGTTATCCAACGCTTCTGCGTAGAGTTCGGCTCGGTATTGCATTCCGGCATGGTTGTAATACTTCGCCGCCATTTGCGCGTCGTTTTTATCAGGATGAAGTTTTTCTTCGAATTTTAAATTGATTTCTGAGAACTTCACTGCCTCCTTGTATTTATGTAGTTTGATTAGAACTGAGGCGATATTTCCTGCATACGTCGAAACGGAATCCATATCTGGACGTGTCGAATTCTTTTGAATATCGAACGCCTTTCGATGGTATTCGTATGCTTTCTCATTTAAATCTTGTCGATGATAAATACTGCCGATATTGTTATAAGTCGGTGTCAATCGAAGATCGTCGGGCGATAGAACACGTTGATAAACTTTTAAAGCATTTTGAAAATGAATTAATCCTTTGTCGTATTGTTTTGTTTCATAACAATGGTTTCCTAGAGAATGAAGTAATCCTCCAAGAGCTATATTCGATGATTCGTCATTAGCTGCTAATGAATCATTGAGTACAATCGTAGAAAAGTATTCCATATCGTCGTATAAATCTCTTTGCCACATCAATTTGGCCATACGTATCATTGGAAACGTTCCGCGAACTGCTTCACGTAAATCTTTCGAGACCTGTTGGCCATCTTTGAGTGCCTTGTCATCGACTGTTAATTTAACATTGTAAGTCTCATCATCGACAGCTTCGATTTTTTCCAAACGAAAAATCAATCCGAAGGTCAAGAGAACTTCATTCGGTTTCGACGAGTCGTTGTATCGCGCGATACCAGCTGCTAAATCGATACGAAAACGAACCAATTTCGATTCGAGATTAACAGGCGATGGTTCAGTATTTGGTTGACTTTTATCAGCAAAGAGAAATTCATTGAATGAAAACAATCCACCTTCATAATTCTTCATTTTTTCCACCAGACCTTTTGAAACTCGAATTGTTCGATAAACCGTAATAGCGCTCGTTCGGTTCAACGATTCTAATCGACGATGAAAGTTTTGAATGAAATAACGAAGCTTATAGAGAATGTCCACATCGAACACTCGACATGCACGTGTCAGCATCTTGTAGATAAAAGCTTCCTGTCGTAAATACCACTGAATCGCTTGATCCGCTTGAAAATTCTTTTCGAATTCATCGATGAACCTTAACTGAACAGCATTATCCGCATATTTCTCCCGACAAAATTCGATCATTTCTTTCTTCAAATTTCGTTTTTCGTCTTTGTCTAGAGCAATATCTTTCAATGCTTGAAAGTAATTGATAGTACTCATTTTCGCATAATCAGCAGGAATTGAGCAGATACTGGTTAGATCGTATGTGATTATTGGAAGGTCAGTTTCTAGCTGTTTACAAAGTTGAGCGATGTTAGAAAAAGTTCCTCGGTACATCTTCAAGTCGCACGAACTTCCTCTGGAAGAATCGATTACATAAATTGCACTAAGGTATGGTTCGTCGCGGATTGCCTTAGCTAATTCTTGCAAACTGGCTTTCGAAAGAATGAGAATGATGCGTTCGAGCCGAATTCCACGGAAGAATTTAATACATTCGTCGGAATTGATATCTGCGAAAGTGAAACCCAAATTGATCAAACCGTGCAGAGTTTGTTCTTCAGTTTTGGAGATCGAAATTTGACTTTCGAGAATATAACAGAAGTTTTCGACGCTTTTGGGATGACGTTTTGTTCGGGAATTTTGTTCTTCGGCCACCGCTGCTGCCTCTGTAACAAACAAAATAATCAAATCTTCAATTCATACGTATATCCAACATACTTTTTTTAATATAATTCGTCAGCCAACTTTTGAATGCTTCAACATCCATTCCACCAACTGTCTTAGTCTCTGATTGAGCATTGGCTGTTGCCAATTGCTGAGCTACAATTGAAAGAAACCAATTCTATTGTTAAGATGTTCATTCCATTGACTCACCTGCGTTTTCGGGCTCATCAATACTTTTCGCAGTATCCGTTTGTTTCGAATTTTTCAATTGAAGAGATTTCTGATGCCATTGAACGCTCTTATTATATTCTCCTTTGACCGCTGCCAGTTGGCCAAGGTCTTCGTATAAAGTGCAAGCTAATCCATCACTTGAATCCAGTTCGTTCAAAAAGCGAATGAAGTACGTCTCCGCCAAATCAAATTTTCCCATCGTCCAAAGAAATTTACCCAACGTGCGAAGCGTCGTTTCTCCAGTACCAATTTGTGCTTTCATGTACATTAAAACGTGCTTCAATCCATGTTCTTCATCACTGGAGAGAGTCATTTTGATGACCCATATGTGCAAATCGTCGCACTCGATACTTTCCAACCGAAAGATCGAGCCAATCATAAATAGAACTTCGGCTTCGTTGACAAACTCGCTGCATTTACTAATATCAGCGAATGGCCTGTTCGTGACCTTTTTCGGATCGGCTTTGATCTGAAATAAAACTCGCTGCAGATGAGCGGAAGAAGTTGAAAACTTCAAGAACGAAACAGCATTGGCGTAGCTTGTACTTGTCGAAAAGAACGAATTGATGGAGATTAGTTGACCCATACTCGATTTGATTCGTTCCAATTCTTCATTACTCATCATTTGTCCACGGTAGACGGTGATACTGTCCTTCGATTGATATTGTTTCAATTGTTGATTGATATCCGAAAGATATTCATGAAATAGAAACATCATATGAATATTTTGTTTACGTAAACAAGTATTTAGAGTTTTATAGAAGAATGTTTCTTTTGTATACCAAGATAGAACTTGACCAGACTTGTAAGTCTTTTGAAATTCACGAAGATTATCCAGTTCAACACTATTTCCTTTATATTCCGTCTGGCAACGATCGATCAATTCAGTTTTATCTTTCTCGTTCGGTTTTAACCGAAGAAGACAATCGACGAGGACCTGAGAGAAGACAAATTGCCCATTGACGTCGCTGGTAGATTCACCTGCGTTGAAAATATCAATCGGTAGTGGTTCGATGATTTTTTCTTGCGTTCGATGATCGTCACTAATCCGAGTTATGAGTTCTTCAAGCTCAACAATGACCGCTTTTACCTACAAGAGAGAAGACGACGAATTCAAACGGAAATTTCCAATTTCTACCTTCGAATGTTTTGAAGCCCAAAGTTCATTTCTTTTCTTATCCATACAATAAACATATATAGAGACGACTTGTTGATAATCGTGAATCGACGGTACTATCGCTTTACCTAACTGTCCGCTAACAATTAGAATTAATCGATCGTTCTCCGAGCACTCTTGGATGTATTTCTGACATTTTCTCACGTCTTGAAATCTTTTGAAATAATTTATAAGCGATCGTAATCGTTGCTCAGCACAAGCGGTCTCCTCAACATTTGTACCGGGATCGAGCCAGATCAAACAGAAGAGTTCCAAGTGTTTGGATTGTATTTTTTTGTCGGAATCATCATGTAGTAGATTATTAGTAGCCATGTTGTATGAAAATGAAAGTAGTTCGGAAGTTGGGAGAGCCTTTCTTCCTACAACGAACACACAGCAAAAAAAATAGTCAGCAGTTTGTGAGTTTTAAATCGATGAAAGAATGTAATAGCAACAGAATGGTAAAACTATGCAAACAATAATATATAAGATTGTTGACGAGAGTGACGACTCGTTTTTTTTCTTCTACCTACCTACCGAACGCAAAAACAGTTTGCTGTGAGAAGATAAATGTTCTCACGTGGTTTCGTAAATACACGTATTCCCTGAAAATTCGAAAATTTTGATAAAATCAAGTCTTGAAATACTTTTATTTCACTAAAAAGAGAAATTGCTTATATATATATGACCCTTGTAAAAGATTAGTTTATTGCAATGGTCATTCTCACAGGGCTGCTGCCACCGCCTGTATCAGGACTATAATAATACGATAAGCTGATTGTATAGAGATTTCCACCAGTTACAGCAAATGATTGTGTAAGGATGACAGATTTTCCATCGCATGCATCATGGTAAGAATGAGATGCTGAATGAGCTAGTGAACTGCTGAAAGAAGCATCACTACTACTACAACCATTCGTATTTATTGTCCAGCCGGTACTTGAGGGGTTACTTTCGAAATCACCATTGATCAAGTGTTCATTTGATGATGAATCACGAACGGAAATATCATCAACATTCCATTCATCTTTTTTATTCGTTTCTAGAATAATTTGCAGTGTGACATTTGTCGATGTCATTGCCTGATATTTGTATGACGCTTGAGTCCAGCTGTTTCCTGTTGCGTTTTTATCAGATAGGAAACCTAGTGTGCCGTTTGATAGTGCCGTGTCTAAACGAAGAAGAAAATAAACGCACGAACAAAAGTCTCCGTCTTACATGTTGACTGTGTTGTTCCTAAAGTAATGTAAAAGAGAAGCTTTTATTTGTTTTATAAAGATGACATTACCACTTGTCGACACCAGCGGCTCGGATGGCATTTGTCGAAAGAAGAACGTGGAATTATCACTTGGAATCACTCCAGTATCGACTAGCGAGTAATTTTGAATTAATAGACAAGTCAAATTACTGTTTATACAATTCCAAGCAACAAATGAATATATGAAAGCTTTACAAGTACACTCTGCACAAGTTATATTCCAAAATATTTGAATGATACCCGATGCTACATATGTTGTATTCGAGATATAACCAACAGACGTAGAAAGTATCGGATTAAGTAATAAGATCATTACGTAGAAGATGGGAGTCTTCACAAAATTGCTTTCCATCTTTGTGAAATAGGTAGACTGATCAGACAGCGAAGTTTTTCTCCGATAGTTTACTTTGTGGTTCCGTTGATTAGAAGCGGCTGATTGCTTTTACTGCGCATAAAAAAAATTTCTTTTCTTTTATACTCAAATAAGCTGCGATAGAAGACAAATATTTGAAAAGGAAACAAACTCATCTAGCCATACGGAAATGCAAAGAGCTTTTTCATAGTTTAATCTATTCGAAAATAAACTTATCGATGGCGACGCAATTCAATCAAAAACAGAACAAAAAGCATGAAAATGTCATCTTGAAGAATTAGTAGAAACATACGTCATACCACCTGTAGCGAGGTATATCTTAGTCAGATTAGTATGCCAAATCCTGCAAAGAGGTGATTATCACTTGAAACTTTCATTTTTATTAACATCACAGAAAAAGATGCCGTTTCTTGTCGGATCTTGTTAAAAAAAAACTTTTTGGAACAAATTACCTTATACTCTGATAGAACATTCCATCATGTACCCTTGAGTAGACAATATTGAGATTGTACGACATTTTTCCTGCGAACTACTCGATGCAGATCACTCTTGAATCTATAGAAGTATTGTAATTCTTTAAGAACTCAGAGAACACGGTTCATTTCCTAGAAGGTTCATAGTTGTGTATTGAATCGCTCATTTTATTCGTATTCAACTGTTTAGATTCTGTTTCATTCAATACTCATCACATCATCAATGTCATCTGTTGACCCAGCAATAGAAAAATTAAATGAAGCCACGTCTTTAGTTGTTTTGATACTCTCAACAATAAGTATCATTACAGGCGGTATTGGCCTTGTATTCAATATTTTAGTATTTACTCGAGCGCCAATGCGTCGTGAACCCTGTGCAGTTTATTTTCTTTGGTCAACACTGTTTAGTTTAATTTATATTCTTATTCTACAACCAGTACGTCTTTTAGCAGTGAGTTTTGCCATTGACCAAGCGAATTACAATCTTGCAATATGTAAAATTGAGTTCTACATTTTCTATATATCGCGTTCATCATCATCGTGGTTGATTATATTAGCGTGTATCGATCGATACCTTCACAGTTCAACAAACGTCCATAGACGTCGATTGAGTTCGATAAAAGTGACAAAATTATCAATTAGTGTAACGATAATTATCATGTTTTTAGTGCATGTCCACATGCTTGTCTATTATGAAATAAGTTTCTCATCTGATCAATACGGAAATATCACTCCGGCATGTTTCGGAAGAAAGGGAACTTATCGAACATTTATCGGATTTTGGAATTTAATATTCTATTCATTCTGTCCATCGATCCTAATGCTCTTTTTCGGTCTTTTGACTTTACATAATCTTCGGCAGCATCGTCTGATTATTCCAAACAGAAATGAACCAGCAGTACGGATGCGACGAACTGATCAGCAACTACTACGAATGTTAATCGCACAAGTTTTGATCATTTTTATATTTACATTACCAATATCGATCCTTCAGCTTTATCAATCATTAACGTCGTCAACGGTGAAAAGTACATATCGAATTGCACAGGAGAATTTAGCGGGACGACTAACAAGTGTTCTGACATATTATGCACATTCCAGTACTTTTTATCTATACACGTTGGCAGGAAGGAATTTTCGAAGAGAATTTTTCAAAATCACCAGAATTCTTCATATCAATCGAATTACAACAGCAGCCACAAGAGGTAGAACAACACAGTAGAAAGACAGAAAGCTTTCATTGTCATATTTCTAAATAAGAAATAAAATTTGCGATTACTAATGTTCTTATGTGTATTATTGAAATTACCATATATGGATATTTTGATAAGAACCGAACACACTCATGATTCATCGCAGTCCTTTATATAACCGGTTGTTTTTGTAAGTAAAACCAATTGTGATAGGAGAAAGAAAAAATTATGACTTTCATGCTATACGTCGAATTCGATGCAACTTCTGAGTCAACGGCAACCATGATACTTCAATCATTGAACAAGATGGCTGATCTTGTTCATCGCGATCATCCCAAAGTATATACCTATGTATTTCGACACGCCGCCGAAAGTAAAACAAAGCTTATCTTTACTGAAATCTATGGAGACGAACAAGTATTCCTTGCTCATGGATCTGATCCGGAATTCGGCAAACTTCTATTGAAGGCTTTCGATACCACAACAGGTAAAAGTGCAAAAGAATTGTGTATTCGAGATGACATTAATAGTCCATTGTCAAAGATAACTGCTGCTATTCTCAATGAATATCTCCATGTTACTTATATTTCTGTACAGCACGGGTTTCTTTATGAACCTTCAACTGAAAAGGGACAAATGGAACTTCTCATTGTGTGTACCGGATGTGACGAAAATGTTTACGAGCAACTGAGTGCACTGGTTAGTTGTGTCACATGTTTCACATTTCAAGAATGTGATGGCAATCGGCAACTGATTGGTGTGATTACAAAGATATCAAGTGAGGAACAGCCAGTAAAAGACAAAAAACCAGCGATTAATACTATGGAAATCGTGTGTTCAAATGAAGAAAGTATTCGACATTTTCAAAAGATTATCAATAACTATTTTCAAGTTCAATCTGTATCTGTTCAAACAAACTTCAGTGGTTATATTCGACACAAATCTTTACTATTATAAAGACTTATTGATATAACAAGAGAAGAATTCATGTTAGATTTTGCTAATTAAAAAAATAATAAATAGATAATCCTGCGCTTAAATTCGATCATAAGAACATGTCAGTGTGTGGGTATGAGATAAATATTAATAATCGACATATTTGCTAGTCTTGTCAGTTAAAGAAATGTTGGGCGAATGGGATGAAAAATAAAAAAAACTTCGAGCAGGTCATCCTCATCCTAGGAAAAACAAATCAACTGTAGTTGCGTTGAGAGTGGCGGAAAGAGTGGCAGATTTCGATTTTTTCATTCAAATATACTATATCTCTCCTCGACTCTAGTAAATAACAATAAACTTACTCACTGCTGATCAATGGAATCCTCTTTCCAAGTTATTGAATTATTTCGACAAACATAGTAGTTTAACAAATCCGTCACAACAATATCGACGAACAAAATAAACTTCCACTCAAATTACGTTATAAACCTGTATCGAGGATTCCTTACATCCAATCCGTATAAGGCCAAGGTCAATTATAAAATGCATCGCATGATGCGCCGTTTTCAGTCATACGATACGAAATTTATCCAGACAAGATCAATATGTCGAATTAACATATGATTATATTTAGTCCATAGACATCAATTTCAAAGGATCGTGGAATGCTTGTTATCAACGAAGGAGTAGAACATATACATGAACATACGTCAATATATTAAAGAGATTCTCATTGAAAACCGATAGATGTTACACTTTTTAGTCGTCTTTGTTAAATAAACTATTAACTCGCGAGAGAAAATATTTTATTATGTATCAAAAGTTTGCTGCATCATCTTCATCTTCAATCTGGATTATTTGTATAATATACGGGAAATGTCAGAAGAACGTAATGAAAATCGGTGTACAATTCGTGATTCTATGAATTTGTTTGGTGTTTATCAATCTGTTGCTTCGAATCATTTTTCCAATCCGATTGTTTTTCTTGCCCACTGATAGCTCCAATGTGATGTTGGCCCGATGATGACGGATGAGATGCGGCTTGGTGTTCACGAATTTGTTGTGCAGCAATATCAGGTGCACCTGATTTGTTGTCAGTAGAGTCTTCTTTGCGATCGGGCGAGATTGCTAAAGACATTTGACGGTTGTGTTTTTTCGTGTTACAGAGTAAAATGCTTCAACTGTTTGACATGGTGAGAATTGTTTTGCTTTTTATATAGATTTGAAATGTGCGTAATAAATGAGAGAGAACGAAAAAAGAAAAATACTTTGTTAAACAAGAGTGTAAATCTCTATAAATAATCGCAATATGAAACTAGAAAGACATATAAATAAATAGATAACGTACGGAAAACAACAATTTATATCTCATTGCGACTGTCGTTTTCAAATTGTATTTTCAATAGTAAAACGACAGTTTTCGCGTTTCGTGTGTCTGTGGATCAAAATTTTGTGCTAGTGCAGGATTCGCTTTCGAGAATGGGCATTCTGTTCCACTATCTCCACCTGTTCCCCACCATGTAGGAAAAGTCACATTATATCATACCAATGGTCCACCGATCACCACTAATGCAAAATTCATTCCAGCATCCAGTGCAGATGATGTCAAATAAATATGTCGCTTCCAACATTCTCTTCTCACTAATACTGCTGCAGAGAGACCAATGATGAGCCACGTTAACAAAGCACCCACCACCAGCGACCAGAGGAAAGAGCGATTGTTTGACGTGGTAGAATTGAAAAAGCTCGTATTATGAGGAATCTTCATGTAGTGACCTAGTTTCATATTTGACACCAGATACAATGTTTAACAATATGCGGTGTAACCAATGGCAATGAATGTCATCATCTTCGACTGATCACCTGCCCAAAGTGAACTCACCACTATCACCACCACAGCGATGACGAAAACAATGAGAAACCACCAATCTGGCACATCTGGATACAATGCCATAATTCGACAATGAATGTCATTACCTTTCTGATCCAGAGATCTGTTTCTAATTTGATCCCATAAATATTTTCCATGATGGAGAAACATGTGAATAAACTTGAAAGAAGATCTTTGCTCTTGATATTCCAGATAATCAATCATCGATATGTCATAAACAGTCGAAAACGTCCGTGCAATATTTGCCATTAGTAAAATAATAGTGCTCTTTCATTGTCCATGGCTCAGCGTTTATCTTCGATCATACTCTACCAAGAATATATGGTAGTAGAATAACCATAACGGGAGTGATATAAGCCCCATGTAAAAAAATGAATCTGAATAATCGGATTTTAATCGATTATCCTTTCATTAAAAACGAATTAAAATGGCACTATTATAATCGATTTTTAATCCGATTATTAATCAAAATCAATCGATTTCAATCGATTTTTTACTTTAACTGATTTCCATCAATTGACTTTGATTAATAATCGGATTAAAAATCGATTATAATAGTGCCATTTTAATTCGTTTTTAATGAAAGGATAATCGATTAAAGTTAACTGATTCTGATTATTAATTGGATTACAAATTGATTTTAATAGTACTATTTTAATTATTTTTTAATAAAATTTTAATCGATTAGAATTCACTCGTCCCTACTATTACTGTTACGCGGACGATCCTAACTCTATTTTAACCCATTACTGTACTACTAACCCATTCTGAACGATTACTACTTACCGGTCGATTATTAACTCATACCTCTTCATTCATTTTAGTGAAGCATTACTTTTTATTACATTCCGATCAACTTCTATCTTTGAATCCGTTATAATCAGTTACTATCATTGAACCTAGTGTAATCAATTATTATGTGCTAATCAGTTTTCATCATGCGTACCAAACATACTTACTTTTAGCGAGATTTGAACACAAGACCTACAATTTTACCTGATTATTTGGATTCTGCATGTCCACTTACCATTAGACCATATTTTCGCACAAATGAATAGGTTAAAACCCCTATATATATTGTTCCAGAATTGATATGGCGTAATTACATAATTAATCCATTACAATCGATTAAGACAGTAAGCACCGATTAAAATCGATTATCTTGCAAAATCGCAAGTTTTATCAACCTTTTTAGTAATTATAGCATTAAAAGTCTCCAACTTGGAAACTCTAAGTTGTGTGTTCATATACAATTTCATTTTGTGCCTTTTTGTTTGATATGTGAGTCGAGTTCGTTCTTTCATGTGGAATAAACTATAATCTAAGATGCAACAAGTTTCGGTATCAGTGACAAAAAGAATAAGCTTTAACTCTATAGACATTAAACGAATTGTCCTAATTTTTTTCACCAATCAGAATCGATTTGTCTTATTTATAAGATAGATCGATTCATTCTTGATGTATTTGTGTGCAAAAATTAGTAAAAGGCTCAATGGCCCACTAAAATAGTATGTAAATCCGCATTGGTGACTGAACAGAACCCAACTTTCACACGAATGTCGACGTGAATGGACCACAGAAGGTGCTGCCACCTATATAATAAACAGTTAAAGCATTTAGACGCGAATTGTACTGTATTAATAATTATTTTCACGTAATATCTTCCACCAGATATAATATTTTTACGAAGGACAATGAGAATCACATACCCTTTGAATTTGTTTACCATAATATATAAAAATTAACAAAGAGCTGCAATAGTCATTTGTTTACATTTGTTGCCGAACTATTTAATATCATTCGACAAAGTACTGACTATCTTTTACCACCCTAGGTGCAGATCAGATTACTTCGCAAAATTTGTTCAGAACAAATAGTACAAATCATGTGTCTCTTTGATATACCGTTTTATTTGCAAAGTAAAAGTCACAATCACTGAAAATGGTTTTTTATTCTTAGATCATACCGTTCGTTAAATCGTAATAGAAATGGTTTCTACAAATAAAAGTAAAGAAAAAGCATCGAGCAGTCGGCAAAAAGCAACGACCGAAAATAATAATCAAATGGTTTTATTGCGTGACGAGTCGTCACAAGAATTGATGGTTGTTGATACACATAAGGTATCGTCTCTCAATAAAAAAGCAAAAATTGCATCTGGTGTAAAAGTAACATATGAAGATGAATTGAAAAAACGATCACGTGGTTTGGTTTTGATTATCGGTAAGTACGAAAATCAAGGACTCAACGGTTCAAATTGTCTGCGAATGACGACCTGATCTGTTAGAGTCTTCATCAAAGTAGTTTGAGTCAATAAACTACAAAAATTCTTTTTAGGAAATGAAGGCGAGTGCTTACAAATGAAGCAAACTGTCGAGGGAAATGCTGATAAAGAAAATAGTGATGTATCTGAACCGGAAGACGCATCACCAGAAGCATCTCAATCAACAATCGAGCCAAAAACTTCTGAAAAGGTGAACGAAAAGCCAAAAGATAATGAAGATGCATATGCAGATGAACGCCAAAAACAACAACAGCAACTGGACAAAGATGAGTTGGACGACAGTTTGATATCATCTCAAATCATTGATCAAGAAAACGATGGGTCTACTCTAGCCGCAACAACTAACCAATCTAACAGTATGCTTAGTCAATAGTCTTCGTAAGATTTCTTCTAAACACAGCTTTTAGGTTCAAATAATGAGCGTGGTAAAAAGCGAACACACGATGATTCTGATGAAAACGTACAACATCGAAAAAGGCGTTTGAACGGTTCAACAATGGTATCTTTTTCAACATATGCAAGTAAAGAAAAAGAATGCGTGGCGCTTCAAGCGCAAATTGCCAAATATGAACAAGAATGGATGCGTAAGTATTGAATTTTTAGCTTGTATCGTGCATTTTTAATCTTATGGATTGGTTACTGACTATTCGGCTCTCTCTTGTTGAATTAGTTTAATTGAAAAACAGAAAATCGTTTTTATTTGTTGCTGACCAGTAACGTGGATAAAAGAAATGTGGAGACGATAGCTATTTATTTTTCTAGCACGTCCCAAAGATCCCAAGGTTATTCAATACTTGATCGAGATAACGAATATCTTAAACCAAAACAAAAACAATGAAGAAGAAGACCTTGGTGATGCTTTGGAAAATATCATGGGACATCTGGAAATCAATGAACATGATTTACAATTATGTCATGGTCGTTCTGCAACTGTAACAGCCAGACATATCATGAAGTTTAAATATCCGAATCCTGATGATAATTGTACAATAAGAAACATTGGCGAAGCAGTTATACAAGCAATAATTAGTGAGTAAATATGATTATTTATTATCAAATTGAAAAAAGGCGATTGATTAGAGTATACACGGATTTCTAATGCAACTGATCAATGTTCTGATGCAGATATTCGTCATGCAATTGGAAACTATTTAGCAGTTCAACGATTCCAAAATAGAACACGTTTAGTAGGCCAAAACAATAATGTGGTTTAAGAGAAAACGTCAAAACTACGAACAAATTGATAAGAAGCATTAATTCAAACCAGAACATAGTTTTTTTAGAGAAGACTTTTATTTTATTTATCTAGTTTTTTCTTCTCATTTTTCTTTTATTCTTCATGTGAAATTTCTATTGATTATCATGAATTTTCTTTGCACATAGAGATTATTGATACTCACGAAATGATTTTTCTTTGTTTCGAGTAATTTTGTTGTTTTATTCAGGAAGATGTCATTCGATCTCTTGTTTCTTCTTCTCAACTATGTCGATATTTTAAGCAAAATCGTCTAGTTTGTTTCTTCTTAAAATGCTGTTGATATGATTTAGTTGAACTGTTTTAGTTGTCTTCAAAAATATAACTGAAGGCTTCCTTCCTTGCCACCGATGATGAACAAGCTCATTTATTTCTCATTTTTCTCGTGAACTATAGATCGGATTGAGCATTGCTCAGTTTACGTTTCAACTGATATCAATGTCTAGCAGAAGATCAATGTTCAGATACAAGAAAAAACAGCAGCATAATTTGAGTATCGGTGAGGTTTCTCTTTCTCACAAGGTCAAAGATATATTTCGACTATATCAGCTCATGCTTTAGCTCGTTATCATGCTAGTGTAAGTGAAGAGATTGTTTTGTCAACATCAGATACGCAAATGTTTGAATCGCATGATGATGCCGACGATGATGATCGAATACTGAGACCAGAGGAAGAAATCGATAGTGGTGAAGTTGATATGGACACAGATGTACCTTTGGATGCTTTTGACGAACTACAACTAGAAGCAGAAGCTGACGTTGATGAAATGGAAGAAGATGAAGCGAAATTTTCTTTTGTGAATGATGACAGAAGGTATGTTTTCGTGTTATCTATTTTTGTTGTATAGTTTCATCTGTTAAATATAAAGACAGTGATACTAGGCTGATCTAAGTTACATAACAGGAGATTCTTCTTCTGTATACCGGTATGCTCACTTCTTAGAAAGTCAGTTTCTGTCTGAATACAGTGTTTCATCAATGATTCGTCGATGGAAAATGTCGTCTTATTTGTTACATATTAGTTTATCGATTGAGGATCATGCCAAGTAGAGTCCGGCAGGATCGGGATCGAGATGGGTTTCTTCTAAATGGAAGACGGGTCGAGATCGGGATGAAAAAGCCCGATCCCGCCGGACTCTAACACCAAGAGGTTAATACAAAAAGTTTTGTCGAACACCATTTCCCTCTATCTTCACATATCAATCACTTGCTTCGATATCTTTGTCAATACTACATGGCATATTCTACTTTTGGTGATAGGGCTAGTGTTTTTTTTGTAATGATCTCATGCTTTAATTTAGTATTATCTTTTGTTTTTCCTTTAATAAAATCTAGTGATGCAGAAAGTCGACCTTCGTCTGAGAGACCAATTACTATGAAGGATATTGCTTGTCTGCTTGTACTATTCAAACGACGCCATAAGCTGTCGATTCAATGTATTTCGGATCTTCTCGCATTATTATCACTCTTTGGCATTAGAGATATACCTCGGTCCTGGTATCACTTGAAATGTTTGGTTGAACCTATCAATCCATCGCCTTCGTATTTTTTTACCTGTTCAAGTTGTCAGTCAGCATCTATGGATTCACGGAAATGTTCGAATTGCCAACATGATATGCCGTCTGACTCATACCAAGACACGTTCGTAACCTTCTCAATAAAAGATCAAATACAATTGGTATTAAATAATAACTCTGGTATTGATTTGTTTTCTTCTTCTACAAATTGCGCACTCAGTGATGTCACGAACGGCCGATTTTATAAACAATTAAAGACACTTTGCTCTGATCATTTTCTTACACTGACAATGAATGTCGATGGAGTACAAGTTAAAAAAGGATGCAAAACATCTATCTGGCCAATATTGTTCGCTCTGAACGAAATTCCTTCAAGTAAACGCTATAGTGTTGAAAACACAATCATCGGTGGAATATGGTTGGGAGTTCATAAGCCTTCTCGATGGCAAATGAAATCATTTCTGTCTCCGGTTATTGACGAATTATCTCTACTGGAAAAGGGACATACATACGTTTATTTTCGAAACTCATCGAAAGAACAAAATCAACTTACAAAAGTATTTCTGATCGCCGCTTGTTGTGATAAGCCTGCTCAAGCTCTTCTCCAAAACTTACCAGAACCTATTGCTGCATTTGGTTGTGGTAGATGTGAAATACAAGGTATATGGTGAAAGACATCTCGTCTGTGTCAGATTAGCTCTTATATTTAATTTGTCATCATAGTGAACTTGAGTTTCAGTTTTAGATTGATTTGTGTCTATATTCAAAAGAAAGCGCGAATAACTGAGATTACTGTGCTTCGATATCTCTAGATCGTCTGTGAGAATATACATAAGACAAACTTACTTTACATTTCACCAGGCGTATCGAATATTGTATATATTCATATAATATTATAAGACCTTTTCGTGCAATTAGCTGTTTCGTATTGAGCCTAGGATGTGATTTCTTAACTGACAAAGTATATTGAATTGGCTTCATAAAAAATGATAATTTATTTCAAACTACTACCTAAAAGTAAATTATTTGAAAATGTTGTTTTTTCAACACAGCCTCCAGTTCATCGCTTATAGACAGAGAGTGTGATGATGCATGAATCGATTGTTCATGATAGAAAGGAAGACATGATTATAATAAACGTTTTCACTTTCATTTTTTGTAGGTAAGATGGTGAATAGTGAACGCGGTCGCGTCAGGTCTTTTGCGGCGAGTAAAACGGATCTGGAAAGAATTATCTTACGATCGAACGCACGTCATGATAGTTTAGTAAATTTAAGAACGCTTCACCAACAACAAATCAATAATTCAGTTAACCAATCAAGAGAACAGAAGAAGGAGCTCGCGAGGAAACATATTCTAGCTGAAAAAGGAATTTTGGGACCGTGCATTTTCCGTTCTTTATTCGTTTTCGATGTGGGCTCTTCATTTATGACCGATAGCTTGCACAACATTTATAGTGGTGCCTTCGTAAGAGAAACTTCACCGATGGTTATTTATCTGTTTTTTAATTATAGAAGCGAATGTTGAAGTTATGGTTTGACCCAAAGTATTCGTTTGAGCCTTGGAGTATTAAGTGCCACATGAATAGTTTATCAGCACAATTTGCGCAATTACGTTTACCATCAACCACCACTCGTCTGCCACGGCATTTGAATGAATTTAAAACTTTTAAAGCAAATGAAATGAGGATATTACTCTTGTTTGGCTTCGCAATTTTTGCTAAAGTTCTAAGACCGACATATTATAACCATTTATTGCAGCTTGTGGCGCTTATGCATGTGGTAGAGTCCAGAACTATACTCAAAATGCATCTTTCTATGATTCAACAATTGTCATTATCGTTTGTCGCTGAATTTCGTGATTTGTACACATCACGCCATTGCGTGCAAGTAGTGCACTCGGTTTTTCATGTTTCATCTACAGTTGAAGACTTTGGGCCATTACCTAACTTTACCACATTTAATTTTGAAAGTATATTAGGTAAGTCTCTGCAAAATACTTCCTAGTGGGGCATACCTGCAAAGCCACCAAATGTGCAACTCAAAAAGAGGCATATTTTGAGCGGCGATTTTGCTTCCAAATATACAATGTTGATTTCTAGATGACCCTTTGTTTTCTGAATAGGTAAAATAACTCGTGCAACGAAAAGTACACGTCATCATTCAGCCGAGATCATATCTGGTGTTCATCTATATCAAGGTGCTTTAACTCATCTCAACAAATCATCAATTAATAATTGCTTAGCACAGTTTCTTTCATCTCACCTTGGCTATGCAGGTCAAAGCTTTCATCGTGATGTACAGGTGATGCATGAAACTGGAAAGCAGTATACTCTTCCGTCTATTTTATTTCCTTCATCAACCATTAGATATTTTGATGTGATATATGTGAGAACTTTCCGAATAACCACAACACAATATGCAGCGAAAAAGAAAGCAGATGATAGCAACATCATATTTCGTCTCAATAATATCCATACATTTGGGAATGTGTGCTCCATTTTCTCTGTCCAGAACAGACCACCATTACTATTGGTGAAATATCTTTCCAAGACAGAACCACTTTTCTGTAAAATCATCTCTACCAACGCAGACTTTTATCTTCAATCCGTCAGATATGGTGTGGATTCAACATCTCGAACATGTGTAATAGAAGCTGCTGATTTTATTGAAAAATGTGCCTCCTTTCGATCATCTGACAGTACATGTTACTATTTTCGTTTTCCCACACTCACTCATTCTTCTTAGAACTGCATCGTACCGACCTCTCCTCAAAACACTTCTACCATTTGCACAAGGCCTTGCCTCCTACCTGTTGTTAAAACACTAAGTTTTACATCATTTCTATGCATCTCCAAATTAAAACTATTCCAACAATATTCTTCTTACCCTTATCTAACAATTCTACACAAAAATTAACACATCAGTCAAAGGTAGCTAAAAGTAATTAGAATATGCATATATTCTACGACATTCCCAATAATCATGTTCGTTCTGTTAGATTATCTTCAATAATCATTAGAAATCGTTAAAATATGAATGATTTCAATCGAAGTTCTTGCACCGGAATCTGTTTTAACGGTTTTGTCTGAATAATCATTAGAAATCGTTAAAATATGAATGATTTCAATCGAAGTTCTTGCACCGGAATCTGTTTTAACGGATTTATCGGAATAATCATTAGAAATCGTTAAAATATGAATGATTTCAATCGAAGTTCTTGCACCGGAATCTGTTTTAACGGTTTTGTCTGAATAATCATTAGAAATCGTTAAAATATGAATGATTTCAATCGAAGTTCTTGTTCCGGAATCTGTTTTAACGGATTTATCGGAATAATCATTAGAAATCGTTAAAATATGAATGATTTTGATTCGTAATCTTCGATAGAATGTATTAAAATTGGTTTTTCTTAGAAAAATCTTTTATAATTGATTACTTAGTGGAAAAAAATCAATATTTACTACTTTTAATCGATTTTCCTACGAAGTAACCGATTTTAATGCGAAAAAGTAGTACTTTTTTTTACATGGGGCGTATAGATTAGTAATATAATACCACATCTGATAGAATGACATTCCATCAAGAAATATCAGTCCGGTAGTGAATGAACGAATCGTTAGCGACTTGGCATTTTGATCATCTTTGTTAGCACAAATTCCGGCGACTTCTTCGAATGTTGTTTGCTCTGCATCGCAATAAACAGGAATTCCAAAGGGAACTGGGTTATCATCTTGGTGATTTTCGATTCGTATCGAGTAGACAAGCTGAGTCAATTCAACGTCCTCGCTCGTTTGACTATCGTCGCCACGTGTGGAGATGACAGACATTGAACTGTGACAATGTTTTGTAGGTATATTCTAGTCAAATGTAATGATGGAAATCAAAATATAAACTGTTTGAAAGGAAACGTCGAAGCGAACGATAAGAGGAAAATGTTTTTTTGTTACGTGTTTATTTTCATTGCAATTATAGCAAGAATCGACAAAATAATGACGACGATACATGTACAAGTAGAAGACATCGATAAAAAAGACATTAGCTTTTCGCATATTTCTTTTCTTCGTCATTCAATTAGGAATGATATCTTATGCACGTAATAATTGCACTCAAATATGAAATGAGCTTTCAAACAAAACATCCATGATCACATAGATATACTCAATGAGCTATACTTTTATCGAATAAGCTTTATATTTGATGATTAAGAAAACTTTCTCTATTTTATGCTTGTCTACATCCAGAATATTCATTAAAAAACAAGCAATGAGAATAGTAATTTATTTTTCCTTTAGCATTGCACTTTGGGAAATATCTGCTAAAAGAATTAATGTGTTTTATTTCCATATAAATTTTACTACTGCAGTGTATACAACACTATCATAATTTCTTCATGAGTTTACTAATTTGGATGAATATAATAAAGAGCAATGCGTGTGTGAAACTGCTTACATGGAGTGCCTTCGATTTTCAAGCATCAGATCCAATAGTCACTTACCGTGGACTATTACCAACGCGTTTATATATTCTTCTACTTGTTATTTCTATTGGTATTTTAACAACATACACATCGTTCAGTGTGAGAATCAAAAACGAATCGATTTCAAGTCCGAGTTATGCTCAGGATGAAAAACCTCAAAATAAATATGTAATTAATAGTCTTATGCAGTGCCCATGTGCGAAAATTTCGATCTCGTATGTAGACTTTGTGAAGATGATGCCGGTATTTCACCAAATGTGTTCAAATGATTTCGTCACACAAAGATGGATTGATTTCATATTTGCAGCAAATGTTACATCACTTTGATCTATTGACATTCGAACAGGTCTAGGTGTCGATGAGAATTCTGAATAGTATCATCCGAGCAAATCAGTTATTAACCGCATTGGGAAACAATTATGTCCTTCGCCCGGTCTATTACAACACGATAAGTAATAAGTATCCGATGCAGATATACACTTACGAAAATGATCGTGCATGTCCACTTCCTGCTAATATCTATTTATACAACATGACGGAACAATTGGGATTATATGACGTGAATAAAATTCCACTCAATGAAACTTTACCTGGCTTGATTGTTGATTATCTTCCACTTCAAATGAGATCTGCATCGTCACCCGAATGCCTTTGCCAACAATCATGTGTCGATGTTCTCCTCTCATCGTATCAACAAAAGATCAATATTTCCATTTTGAACTCATCGCAACCAAGCCGGTTCAATCCAATAACAACAATCGTGCCACTTTTCGACGAGATTTTTCTCTAACAAATATACAAGGAAACAAACTATAAAAATTGTTATTTGGCATGTTCACCTAAAACGTGTACCTATGCAGTCAATCATCGATTCGATTGTACATACGTTTTAACAGCGTTGTTTGGGCTTTGTGGTGGCATATCAATCGCCTCACGCATTATTACTCCATACTTCATTCGTTTTGTTTTGCTTTTATACAAATTATTCTTTTCGAAGAATCGACCAGTGACACAACGACCAAGTAGGAAGACGGAAAAAAGAGATGAAACGTTTGTAAATTGATTGAAAATATTTGTCAAGAAGATGAAAGATAAGGTTCGGAGCTTGAACGTCTATACTAAATATTCTCACGATGCAACGCGTGTGTACCCATGGTCGTTTATCAACACGATTATATTTTCTCTTATTAGGTATCTCAATGATTGTCATTATTATCTATTCATCTCTGTTAGTCGAAACTATCATTGAACAAATTATGAATCCAACGTTACAGAAATATTATCAACTACAAGAACAGTATCTATTAACATTACGATGCCCTTGTACTTGTAGTCAATTAGCTATTCCATACGACGGTTTCGTTCGGATCGAAGTTGAATACCATCAGATATGCTCGAATGAGTTTGTTCAACCATGGTGGTACCAAAGCGTGTCGTTCGGCTGCCATCTTGATGTGGTACTTAATTTCATTGTCAGCGCTTCTTCGTACTTTCAAACATTAGTGTGATTTTGTGAATTAGCCAATGAAACAGTCAATAACGGAATTGACCAATTTCTTTCCAGCACTTTCGCTAAGGGTTATGTTTTATCGAATGATTCGTTCCATATACAGATGACTTCGTCGATAAGCTCGTTTATTGAACAGATGAAAAATGAGTTCATTCATCGGATGTCTTTGACGAAACTACTACTTCATAGTAATCAATATGTGAGTAATTTGGCATTCAGTGCATATTTTAGCGTCGATCAACTTTACTCGTATTCTGATCTTTATACCACAAGACTAGACACACCTCCCACATACACCATGACAGCGAGCAGCAACTTTAAGCATATTTTACAAAACATAGTTTCAATTTTCAATATGACTATATCTCGTTTTCCAACCATACCTAATTCGACACTTCCTAGTCAATATACGTTAACAACACCAGCTGAATCAATTCTAGATGGTTTAATGGTCGAAAATTGGAATGTCACCTATTCGTATGAGACTTATTATTTACAATGTCGTCCGCCCTTTTGTTCGTTTGATTATCAGATAAAAACTAATATTGGTTTCTACACTGATCATATAAGTCAATTTGAAATTAATCGAAAAACTCGGACATCAAGCATTTATCGGTACCGCGTTCAGCAAGAAAATCCTCGTAAGTTATCTTCGGTTAACTTCGATGTATATTGACATGAGTTTTTAGAAAAGTGTCATATATTTGCGGAAATAATCAGCCAAATTTTGATATTAAACGTGTTTGACAGCGAATCGAGTGATAGTCGGATTATTCATCGAGAACGATTAACTACAAGGTGGTATCTGTTTATTTTATTTCTTTCATTATACTCGATCACTATCTATTCGATGTTTTCCACCGGAACTACAAATGTTATTGTTTCGCATCCAAATGAAAGTGAGTATAGTAAGTATATAATCGTGTATTCAACAACGCTTCAGTGTCCTTGTAACAATATCTCGGTTAAATACCGAGATTCTATCAGCATCAAGAGCAGATCTCCGTTCGCGTGGAGCTGTATACTTTTCCTTTCTTTCAACATGATGTCAACTATCCGCAACAACAGTAAAGAGAGCAATTGTTCAATCTCTTAATGAAATATTTATCAATACACAAGTCATTCCCAAATCTGAGTTTTATCTCCAATTCGATAACTTTATCTCCCATTTCCAACAAATGACGACAACACAATTCTCGCGTAATCTGAACTTACTACGTGATGTGATGAGCGGCAAAACTTTAATCTCGTCATACATTCTGAATTATGATTGGCCAATCGATTTGGATAGGACGTATACGACAATACCAGTTCGTCCAATACAAATGAAGAATGGATACTCATGTGGGACACGAAATGATTGCATCGAATCAGACGGAGTGTATGACCGTATAACAGATTTGCAAGAATTTGCCGTACCAGGATGGAATGTCGGTTGCTCAGGCGTTGAACACTATTGCGATCGACTATGGAATGCTTTTACAATTCCACATGCATAAACTCATTCTTATATTATGCAACAACCGTTCCAAGACAATATCCTTATCAAATGAATATTACAGCTCTAAGTTTCTCAAACGAAAATCGTTTCAGGAGCAACACGTTCATTCAGGACTTAGCAGATGAATTGTTTGTTGAAAAATGGCGGAGTTACGGATCTTATCCACTGTTTTATAAAGTTTGCGCGCCAATCTATTGTTCGTATACGGTCCGTAAAAGTAATTATTATACGTATAGTGCATTGAAAGTACTCGGTTTATACGGAGGATTGACTATTTTACTACGGTTACCTGTTCCACTTGTAATGAAGATTGTTTTCGTTATTCAAAATCGTTGTAAAACAGGTGAAGTTGTTCCAGTGACTTAATAAAATATGTAATTAGGTTATAAGGAAAAAACAGACTTGAAAATTGATGTTTTTTCCTTTCTGCTGATGTGTCACGTACACTTTACTTCTGACGAAACATTTCACTTTTCTTTACTCGTGACATGATTTATTGCGAAATATATCATCAGCATAACTAACGTAATCTTGCACAATTACTCGAGTTCTGATTGAATAAATAGGGCGAATTTTACATGATTAAAATACGTTTTCTAGTTGACTGTTCAAAACTCAATGGGTAAAGAAAAAACACGTGTCAATATTGTTGTTATCGGCCATGTTGATTCGGGTAAATCAACAACATCGGGCCATTTGATTTACAAATGTGGTGGTGTCGATCAGCGAATGATCGAAAAATACGAAAAAGAAGCTTCCGAAGTAAGAACTCTTTCAAATTTTATCAGTACAATTAGATGTGAAATGTTCAATAGATCGGCAAAGGTTCATTCNTTCACATTTGTAATCAGACAGTAGAGAACGACAGACAGCATTGTTATAGCAAGTAACATTGCCACAATAGTTAACTTTTGTCTGGCAATACACACCCTGCCAAGCAGAAGAACATAAACATAAAAAACTTATGTTCGACGTTGCCGTACAAAAACCTGACAAAATACACGTAAGTCGACATTATATGCAAAAAAGGGCTGTATTTACCATTATTCCAACATTTATTAG
Organism: Adineta ricciae; assembly: GCA_905250025.1. Lineage (NCBI taxonomy): Eukaryota > Metazoa > Rotifera > Eurotatoria > Adinetida > Adinetidae > Adineta > Adineta ricciae. Next base: position 50,741 of record CAJNOJ010000482.1, read on the forward strand.
GTGTACAAGGTCGTGTATCGTATTGGCAATTGGTACCATTGAAACCATTGTTACATAAACAGAAATACTGATCGGAAGCGTTGTTATTAGAATAGCAGGTGCCTGCATTTTGACATGGAAGAAGCATATCACATGAGTTACTTGTTTGGTTGCACGACAAACCCATGTAATTAGAATTGACGCACTTTTGAGGAACAAAATAAACCGATTGTGTTGCAACGGTCATATTAACTGTTGTTGACAACAGTTCTGATGAAGAACTTGATTCTGTATTTGCTTAAAGAAAAGAACACAGTGCCTCGATGTTATTTAAATAAGAGAAAGAATCCTAACTAGTCATCACTGTTACAACTGTGGTGGATTGGTCATTGAATAAAGAAGTCGTTGACGTCTCAATGGCTGTCGTGACAATTTCGGTCGATTCAACGTGTGTTGTTGTTAATTGCACCGAAGTTGTACTGTCCTCTAGTGTAGTTGATGTTTGTATTGTTGTTGGATCAACTAAAAAAGACAAAGAAGAAAAACGTACGACTTTGATTTCAAAACTAACTTACTACAAGCGACGGAATTGTTTTTGAGAGTAAATTTTTGAACTCGAGCATTATTCGCGTCGAGCACAAACAAATTGCCGTGACTGTCAAAAGCGATAACAAACGGTCCTGAAAGTGTATCAGGTGTTGAATCGCTTATTTCTGAACATCCAGCAATACACCGGTATCCATACGGTCCCGATCCAATGATGCGATTTTTGCCCTTATCTACAATAAATAGATAAGCATCTGCGTCGAGTGTCACATCCGATGGATTGTTCAGTGCAAAGCTATTTGATGATCCTATGCCAACAATAGTTGTGCCATTTGGTTGGTCACGATGAAAAACTTGAATACGATTATTTGAACTATCGGCGACATACAAGTCAAAGTTAGTATCAACAAAGATACCGTACGGATTTGCAAGTAGATTTGCCGCTGATCCGCTTACTCCACTGCCTGCAATAACTGTTGGTAATATATCAGCGCTAGTATTCAATGATTTCCTGGCAACTTGATGTAAATCTCCCATGGAACAGTAAAGAGTATTGTTAATATCGACAAAAAGAGAATGACACCGTCCAGATACATTCATAACGATTCTACTGGTCATCTGATTGTATGGCCACATCACAACTACATTGTTGTAAAGCCCATTATCAATGTAAATATCCTTTGTATTAGTAACGAAAATTCCAGCAGAAGCATTCAAACTAAATAAAGAAATATTAGTTGAACTGATTGCGCCCTCAGGCCATATCTGAGCGTTATTCTTCTTTCGTGATGTTATGTAAATTGTATTGTTCGTATTGATAAAGAGGCCATAGGGGGAGGATCCAATCGGAGTACTAGTGATTATCGTGCTCGCGTTTACATCCCATATTGCACAGGAACTAAACCGAGGTTGATTGTATGACACGTCTATAAAACAATCGATCACTCCTTTTATTTCATAGGACAATTTCATCTACTTATGGATTTAGCGATAGTAATGAGAATTTGGAACCTATAAATCAAATTGGTCACATACATTCTATTTCTTGGTAAGCTGGCCTTGAAGGAGAAAGTTTTACACACTAAACAAAACCATCAAATGGTAGTCTATTTTTTATAGAACACAATTCTTTCGATCACAAGCATATTATTGACTTTCCTCGGAGCTGCCAAAATGATTGAATATTTAAACAGACAAGCGTTGATGAGTCGCTCCACATCTTTATATTATAGCGATGTGATCTAGTGTCACTCTCAAGAAAAGAAAACTAGTCATAAAACATTTATGTCGCGTTCAACATGTCTTTCATCCAAAGTTTTTGTTCTAATTTCTTAATATAAGCTTTGTGTGATTGAACCTCTTGATCGTCTTCCTTCTTAGTACAAAGTAAACGTTCAACTGCTTTTTCTACCGCTTTCTTGGCTTCTTGAAATCTTCCGAGTTTGTCCAAAGCTGTTCCTATGCTGTGATAAGTTGCTGCAACTGTCGGATGATTTGCTGGATGACATTTCAGTTCAATAGCCAAGCATTTTTCGTAGTTTTGTAACGCTTCTGCGTAGAGTTCGGCTCGGTATTGCATTGCGGCATGGTTGTAATACTTTGCTGCCATTTGCCCGTCGTTTTTATCAGGATGAAGTTTTTCTTCGAATCTTAAATTGATCTCCGAGAACTTCACTGCCTCCTTGTATTTATGAAGTTTGATTAAAACTGAAGCAATATTTCCCGCATACGTCGAAACGGAATCCATATCTGGATGTGTCGAATTCTTTTGAATATCGAACGCCTTTCGATGGTATTCGTACGCTTTCTCATTTAAATCTTGTCGATGATAAATACTGCCGATATTGTTATAAGTCGGCGTCAATCGAAGATCGTTGGGCGATAGAACACGTTGATAAACTTTTAAAGCATTTTGAAAATGAATTAATCCTTTGTCGTATTGTTTTGTTTCATAACAATGGTTTCCTAGGGAATGAAGTAGTCTGCCAAGAGCCATATTCGATGGATCGTCACTAGCTGCTAGTGAGTCATTGAGTACAATCGTACAAAAGTATTCCATCTCGTCGTATAAATCTCTTTGCCACATCAACATGGCCATGCGTACCATTGGAAACGTTCCGCGAACTGCTTCACGTAAATCTTTCGAGATCTGTTGACCATCTTTGAAAGATTTTTCATTGGCTGTTAATTGAACATTGTAAATCTCGTCATCGACAGCTTCGATTTTTTCCAAACGAAAAATCAACCCGAAAGTTAAGAGAACTTCATTCGGTTTCGACGAGTCGTTGTATCGCGCGATACCAGCTGCTAAATCGATACGAAAGCGAACCAATTTCGATTCGAGATTAACAGGCGAAGGTTCGGCATTTGGCTGATTTTTATCAGCAAAGAGAAATTCATTGAATGAAAACAATCCACCGTCGTAATTCTTCATTTTTTCCACCAGACCTTTTGAAACTCGAATTGTTCGATAAACCGTAATTGCGCTCGTTCGGTTCAGCGATTCCAATCGACGATGAAAGGTTTGGATAAAATAGCGAAGCTTATAGAGTATGTCCGCATCGAACACTCGACATGCACGTGTCAGCATTTTGTAGATAAAAGTTTCCTGTCGTAAATACCATTGAATCGCTTGATTTTCTTGAAAATTCTTTTCGAATTCATCGATGAACCTTAATTGAACAGCATTATCCGCATACTTCTCCCGGCAAAATTCAACCATTTCCTTCTTCAAATTTCGTTTCTCGTCTTTGTCTAAAATGATGTCTTTCAATGCTTGAAAGTAATTGATAGTACTCATTTTGGCATAATCAGCAGGAATTGAGCAGACACTGGTTAGGTCGTACGTAATTATTGGAAGGTCAGCTTCTAGCCGTTTACAAAGTTGAGCAATGTTAGGAAAAGTTCCTCGGTACATCTTCGAATCGTATGATCTTTCTTTGGAAGAATCGATGACATAGATTGCACTAAGGTACGGTTCTTCGCGGATTGCTTTGGCTAATTCTTGCAGGCTGGCTTTTGAAAGAATGAGGATGATGCGTTCGAGTCGAATTCCACGAAAGAATTTAATACATTCGTCGGAATTGATATCTGCGAAAGTAAAACCCAAATTGATCAAACCGTGCAGAGTTTGTTGTTCGTTTTCGGAGATCGGAATTTGACCTTCGAGAATATAACAGAAGTTTTCGACACTTTTCGGATGACGCTTCGTTCGAGAGTTTTGTTCTGCGGCCACCGCTGCTGCCTCTGTAACAAACGACATATGCAAAACGTCAACTCATATATTGAACGTACTTTTTTTAATATAATTCGTCAGCCAACTTTTGAATGCTTCAACATCCATTCCACCAACCGTCTTAGTCTCTGATTGAGCATTGGCTGTTGCCGATTGCTGACCTAAAATTGAAAGAAACGAATTCTATTCTTAAGATGTTTATCTCAATGACTCACCTGCGTTTTCGGGCTCATCGATACTTTTCGGAGTATCCGTTTGTTTCGAATTTTTCAATTGAAGAGATTTCTGATGCCATTGAACGCTCTTATTATATTCTCCTTTGACCGCTGCGAGTTGACCAAGGTCTTCGTATAAAGTACAAGCTAATCCATCATTTGGATCCAGTTCGCTCAAAAAGCGAATGAAATACGTCTCCGCCAAATCAAATTTTCCCATCGTCCAAAGAAATTTACCCAACGTGCGAAGCGTCGTTTGTCCACTACCAATTTGTGCTTTCATATACATTAAAACGTGCTTCAATCCATGTTCTTCGTCACTGGAGAGAGTCATTTTAATGACCCATATGCTTAAATCGTCGCACTCGACACTTTCCAAACAAAAGATCGAGCCAATCATAAATAGAACTTCAGCTTCGTTGACAAACTCACTGCATTTGCTGATGTCAGCGAATGGCTTGCTCGTAGCCTTTTTCGGATCGGCTTTGATCTGAAATAGAACTCGCTGCAAATGAGCGGAAGAACTTGAAAACTTCAAGAACGAGACAGCATTGGCATAGCTTGTACTTGTCGAAAAGAACGAATTGATGGAGATCAGTTGACCCATACTCGATTTGATTCGTTCCAGTTCTTCATTACTCATCATTTGTCCACGATAGACGGTAATACTGTCCTTCGATTGATATTGTTTCAATTGTTGATTGATATTCGAAAGATATTCATGAAATAGAAACATCATATGAATATTTTGTTTACGTAAACAAGTATTTAGAGTTTTGTAGAAGAATGTTTCTTTTGTGTACCAAGATAGAACTTGATCAGACTTGTAAGTCTTTTGAAATTCACGAAGATTATCCAGTTCAACACTATTTCCTTTATATTCCGTCTGGCAACGATCGATCAATTCAGTTTTATCTTTCTCGTTCGGTTTTAATCGAAGAAGACAATCGACGAGGACCTGAGAGAAGACAAATTGCCCATTGACGTCGCTGGTCGATTCACCTGCGTTGAAAATATCGATCGGTAGTGGTTCGATGATTTTTTCTTGCGTTCGATGATCGTCACTAATCCGAGTTATGAGTTCTTCAAGCTCAACAATCACTGCTTTTACCTACAAGAGAGAAGACGACGAATCCAAACGGAAATTTCCAATTTTTACCTTCGAATGTTTTGAAGCCCAAAGTTCATTTCTTTTCTTATCCATACAATAAACATATATAGAGACGACTTGTTGATAATCGTGAATTGACGATACTATCGCTTTACCTAACTGNGATCGTAATCGTTGCTCAGCACAAGCGGTCTCCTCAACATTTGTACCGGGATCGAGCCAGATCAAACAGAAGAGTTCCAAGTGTTTGGATTGTATTTTTTTGTCGGAATCATCATGTAGTAGATTATTAGTAGCCATGTTGTGCGAAAATGAAAGTAGTTCGGAAGTTGGGAGAGCCTTTCTTCCTACAACGAACCAACAGGAAAAAAAGAATCAACAATTTGTGAGTTTTAAATCGATGAAAGAATGTAATAGCAACAGAATGGTAAAACTGCGCAAACAATAATATATAAGATTGTTGACGAGGATGACGACTCGTTTTTTTTTCTTCTACCTACCTACCGAACGCAAAAGAAGTTTGTTGTGAGAAGATACATATTCCCACGTGGTTTTATAAATACACTTATTCCCTGAAAAATGAAAAATGTTGATAAATCAAGTCTTGAAATACTTTTATTTGACTAAAAAGAGAAAATGCCTATATATATGACCCTTGTAAAAGATTAGTTTATTGCAATGGTCATTCTCACAGGACTGCTGCCACCGCCTGGAGCGGGACTATAATAATACCATAAGCTGATTGTATAGAAATTTCCACTAGTTACAGCAAATGATTGTGAAAGGGTGACAGATTTTGCATCGCATGCATCATGGTAAGAGTAAGATGCTGAATGAGCTAGTGAATTGCTGAAAGAAGCATCACTACTACTACAACCATTCGTATTTATTATCCAGTTGGTACTTGAGGGGTTACTTTCGAAATCTCCATTAATCAAGTGTTCATTTAATGACGAATCACGAACGGAAATATCGTCAGCATTCCATTCATCTTTTTTATTCGTTTCTAGAATAATTTGCAATGTGACATTTGTCGATGTCATTGCCAGATATTTGTATGACTCTTGAGTCCAGCTGTTTCCTGTTGCGTTTTTATCAGATAGGAAACCTAGTGTGCCGTTTGATAGTGCCGTGTCTAAACGAAGAAGAAAATAAACGCACGAACAAAAGTCTCCGTCTTACACGTTGACTGTGTTGTTCCTAAAGTAATGTAAAAGAGAAGCTTTTATTTGTTTTATAAAGATGACATTACCACTTGTCGACACCAGCGGCTCGGATGGCATTTGTCGAAAGAAGAACGTGGAATTATCACTTGGAATCACTCCAGTATCGACTAACGAGTAATTTTGAATTAATAGACAAGTCAGATTACTGTTTATACAATTCCAAGCAACAAATGAATATATGAAAGCTTTACACGTACACTCTGCACAAGTTATATTCCAAAATATTTGAATGATACCCGATGATACATATTTTGTATTCGAGATATAACCAACAGACGTAGAAAGTATCGGATTAAATAAGAAGATCATTACGTAGAAGGTGGGAGTCTTCACAAAATTACTTTCCATCTTTGTGAAATAGGTAGACTGATCAGACAGCGAAGTTTTTCTCCGATAGTTTACTTTTTGGTTCCGTTGATTAGAAGCAGCTGATTACTTTTACTGCGCATTAAAAAAAAGTTTTTTTTTATACTCAAATAAACTGCGATAGAAGACAAATATTTGGAAAGAAGACGAAATCATCTAGTCATACGGAAATGAAGAGAGCTTTTTCACAGTTTAATCTACGCTAAAATAAAGCTATCGATGGCGACGCAATTCAATAAAAGCAGAACAAAAAGCACGAAAAATGCCATCTTGAAGAATTTTATTTTACCTTAAAGAACTAGTAGAAATATACGTCATACCACCTGTAGCGAGGTATATCTTAGTCAGATTAGTATGTCAAACCCTGCAGAGAGGTGATTATTACTTGAAGCTTTCATTTTCATTAACATCACACAAGAAGATGTCTTTTCTTATCGGATTTTATAAAAAAAAAACTTTTTGGGACAAACTACCTTATATTCTGATAAGACATTCCATTATGCATCCTTGAATAGACAATATTGAGATTGTACGACATTTTTCCTGCGAACTACTCGATGCAGATCACTCTTGAATTTAACGAAGTATTGTAATTCTTTAAGTACTCAGAAAACATGGTTCATTTCCTAGAGGGTTCATAGTTGTGTATTGAATCGTCCATTTCATTCGTATTCAACTATTTAGATTCTGTTTCATACAATACCCATCGCATCATCAATGTCATCTGTTGACCCAGCAATAGAAAAATTAAATGAAGCTACGTCTTTAGTTGTTTTGATACTCTCAACAATAAGTATCATTACAGGCGGTATTGGGCTTGTATTCAATATTTTAGTATTTACCCGAGCGCCAATGCGTCGTGAACCCTGTGCAGTTTATTTTCTTTGGTCAACACTGTTTAGTTTAATATATATTCTTATTCTTCAACCAGTACGTCTTTTAGCAGTGAGCTTTGCCATTGACCAAGCGAATTACAATCTTGGAATATGTAAAATTGAGTTCTACATTTTCTATATATCGCGTTCATCATCATCGTGGTTGATTATATTAGCGTGTATCGATCGATACCTTCACAGTTCAACAAACGTCCATAGACGTCGATTGAGTTCGACAAAAGTGGCAAAATTATCAATTAGCGTAACAATAATTATCATGTTTTTAGTGCATGTCCACATGCTTGTCTATTATGAAATAAGTTTCTCATCTGATCAATACGGAAATATCACTCCGGCATGTTTTGGAAGAAAGGGAACTTATCGAACATTTATCGGATTTTGGAATTTAATATTCTATTCATTCTGTCCATCAATCCTAATGCTCTTTTTCGGCCTTTTGACTTTACATAATCTTCGGCAGCATCGTCTGATTATTCCAAACAGAAATGAACCAACAGTACGGACGCGACGAACAGATCAGCAATTACTACGAATGTTAATTGCACAAGTATTGATCATTTTTATATTCACATTACCAATATCGATCCTTCAACTTTATCAATCATTAACGTCGTCAACGGTGAAAAGTACATATCGAATTGCACAGGAGAATTTTGCGGGACGACTAACAAGTGTTCTGACATATTATGCACATTCCAGTACTTTTTATCTATACACGTTGGCAGGAAGGAACTTCAGAAAAGAATTTTTCAAAATCATCAGAATTCTTCATATCAATCGAATTACAACAGCAGTCACAAGAGGTAGAACAACACAATAGAAAAACAGAAAGTTTTCATTGTCAAATTTCTAAATAAGAAATAAAATTTCCGTTTACTAATGTTCTTCTACTTGTTTTTGAAAGCTGTTCTTATATGTCTCATTGAAATTACCATATATGGATGTTTTGATAAGAACCGAGCACATTTATGACTCATTGCAGTCTTTTATATAAGCCGTTGCTTTTGTAAGTAAAGCCAATTGTGATAGGAGAAAGAAAACAGTATGACTTTCATGTTATACGTCGAATTCGATGCGACTTCTGAATCAACGGCTGCCATGATACTTCAATCGTTGTCCAAGATGGCTGATCTTGTTCATCGCGATCATCCCAAAGTATATACCTATGTATTCCGACACGCCAGCAAAAGTAAAACAAAGCTTATCTTTACTGAAATCTATGGAGACGAACAAGTATTCCTTGCTCATGGATGTGATGCGGAATTTGGCAAACTTTTATTAAAAGCTTTCGATACTACAACAGGTAAAAGTGCAAAGGAATTGTGTATTCGAGATGACATCAATAGTCCATTGTCAAAGACAACTGCTGCCATTCTCAATGAATATCTGCATGTTACTTATATTCCTGTTCAACGCGGGTTTCTCTATGAGTCTTCAACTGAAAAAGGTCAAATGGAGCTTCTCATTGTGTGTACTGGATGTGATGAAAATGTTTACGAACAGTTGAATGCACTTGTTAGTTGTGTCACATGTTTCACATTTCAAGAATCTGATGGCAATCGACAACTGATTGGTGTGATTACAAAGATATTAAGTGAGGAACAGCCAATAAAAGACGAAAAACCAGCGATTAATACTATGGAAATCGTGTGTTCAAATGAAGAAAGTATTCGACATTTTCAAAAGATTATCAATAACTATTTTCAAGTTCAATCGGTATCTGTTCAAACAAGCTTTAGCGGCTATATTCGGCACAAGTCTTTGTTATAATAAAGACTTATTGACCCAAGAAGTGAAGAATTCATGTTAGATTTTGCTAATTAAAAAAAATAAATAGAGATAATCCTGCGCTTCAATTCGATCATAAGAATACTTCAGTCGTTAATCTCTTTATCAAAATTCAATAATACATTCAAATAATACGTCATTAAATTTATTTTGACATGCGAAGAAAAAACTTTCTTTTCACGCTTATAATATTAAGGGGAGGCTCCTGATATTCGATATACTAGTGAGGTGTGGGCGTGAGATAAATATTAATAGTCGACATATTTGGTAGTCTTGTCAGTCAAAAAAGAAATGTTGTGCGAATGAGATGAAAAATAATTAAAAAAACTTCGAGCAGGTCATCCTCATCCCAGGAAAAGCAAATCAACTGTAGTTGCGTTGAGAGTGCCGGAAAAGGTGGCAGATTGAGGTTTTTTCATTCAAATATACTACATCTCTCCTCCACTCTAGTATATAATGCCAAGGTCAATTATAAAATGCATCGCATGATGCCGTTTTCAGTCATACGATACGAAGGAGTAGAACATATACATGAACATACGTCATTTATGAACACGATCGAGTGGATACGTCAATAGATTAAAGAGATTCTCATTGAAAACCGATAGATGTTGCATTTTTAGTCGTCTTTGTTAAATAAACTGTAAGTTTGCAAGAGAAAATATTTTATTATGCATCAAAAGTTTGCTGCATCATCTTCACCTTCAGTCTGGATTATTTGTATAATATATGGGAAATGTCAGAAGAACGCAATGAAAATCGGTGTACAATTCGTGATTCTATGAATTTGTTTGATGTTTATCAATCTGTTGCTTCGAATCATTTTTCCAATCAGATTGTTTTTCTTGCCCACTGATAGCTCCAACGTGATGTTGACCTGATGATGATGGATGAGATGTGGCCTGGTGCTCACGAATTTGTTGTGCAGCAATATCAGGTGCACCTGATTTGTCGTCAGTAGAGTCTTCTTTGCGATCGGGCGAGATTGCCAAAGACATTTGACAGTTGTGTTTTTTCGTGTCACAGAGTAAACTGTTTTGACTGTTTGACACGGTGAGAATTGTTGTGCTTCTTATATAGATTTGAAATGTGCGTAATAAGAGAGAGAGAGAGAGAACGAAAAAAGAAAAATACTTTGTTAAATAACAGTGTAAATCGCTATAAATAGTCGCAATACGAAACTACAAAGACATATAAATAAATAAATAACGTACGGAATACAACAATTTATATCTCATTATGACTGTCGTTTTCAAATTGTATCTTCAACAGTTAAACAACAGTTTTCACGTTCCGTATGTCTGTGGATCAAAATTTTGTGCTAGAGCAGGATTTGCTTTCGAGAATGGACATCCCGTTTTACTATCTCCACCTGTTCCCCACCAAGTAGGAAAAGTCACGTTATACCATACCAACGGTCCACCGATCACCACTAATGCAAAATTCATTCCAGCATCTAGTGCAGATGATGTCAGATAAATATGTCGCTTCCAGCATTCTCTTCTCACTAATACTGCTGCAGAGAGACCAATGATTAGCCACGTTAACAAAGTACCCGCGTCTACCAGCGGCATCCATGACACAGTTGCTAAAATCAGCGGAGTGTGAACAAGATGACACCATCTGTATCGACGACTAGCCAACCAGAAAGGAATGGGTAGTACAGCACCTACCACCAGAGACCAGAGGAAAGAGCGATTGTTTGACGTAGTAGAATTGAAAAAGCTCGTATTATTAACCACAGTCGAACCCACATGTGATAAGTCGAACATCGATTCAAATTTATACGCAC
>CAJNOJ010000483.1:0-61756 GCA_905250025.1 Adineta ricciae
AACCCTCATTTCATTAATTATGGGAGGGAGGACGTGATCAGACGCAACTCAAATGAAACAAGTCAAATCTGTAATTAGTTGTGGACGTGAAAATGTAAATTGTCGCAGCAGCACATAACCTCGTATGCGATACGATCGTATGGAAATAAAATCTACAGAAAAATTTTTGATGGATATTTAATGACATTCTTTTTGCATTAACCACAGAATCAAAGTGGAGACGTGGACTAGAAAAGGTGTTCCTATACGATTCTTTCTAATCCCATTTAAGTATGATTTCTTCGATTTTGTCATTGAAATATTGTATCGTCACTAGATTAACTGATACTCGTCGATGAATTGCCATTTCTGCCAAAACATAGCAAATGAATTCTTCACTCAGTTTTTACCGGTAGTTTTACTCTGAGAATATTCAAATGATAGTTGTCAAACAATAGAATTATTTAGATGAAATAATTTATTCATGATCTTCATATATCTTATAATAAGCAAACTCACTTTTGACTTTATCTCAAGAAAGATCATAGATCTGACTTGAGAAATTTCTTTAAACCAATAAGAATCGAAAGTTGGAAAAAACCAAGTGTTAGTTGCATATCACACCTGTACTGCACACGTAGATAAAGATAATATTTCTATGCGTAAAGACGCAGAAAGTGTGCATATCAACTATGTTTGTTATAAATTGGAATGATTAATCAATTCTTTACTAAAGTAAGAATTCGTTTGTTATTAATCGTAGGAAAAAGAAGGAAATTTTTTTCTTTCCTCAATAAATACATCCCACGTACGAATGATGAACTAACTGGTGTACTAAACATCGCCAAAACGATGTAGGAAAGAAAAAGTAAATATTATGATATCAAATTACCAACTAATAGCTATAGTTTAAAAAGATTGCATTTTCTTCAGATTGTTTTGATATAAAAGAGTGCAGTATAGTATTACAATAAGTTATTTTATTTGGAGTTAAAGATCGAGTCAATTGTTCAATATATCCCAAAAAGATGAAAATCTTTGTAGAAACTGATGGTATGGGCATTATGTCGTCCTAAATAGAGTCTACGGCCATCATTGAAACGCTCAAATTACAAATCGACGAAAAGCTAGGCCTTCCTCCTTTTTACCAACGTCTTAGTTTCCTAGGACATGTGTTCAAGGATGGGAAAACATTCGATCAGTACCATTCAACTCTTACGTAAACGTCAACAAAAATAAGCAATCACGAACCAACAACAAGCGAAATAAACTTGTTTTTAAGTCTGTTCTTTATCGATTATTTCACTATACGCATGAAATTAGTCAGAGAAGATTTGATATTATAGTTTTTTAACAGAGAAAATTCAATTAATTAATATAACTAATTAATGGAGAACTTTGTTCTGCAAGTATTTTCGTAGCTGTACATNTCAACTCTTACGTAAACGTCAATAAAAATAAGCAATCACGAACCAACAACAAGCGAAATAAACTTGTTTTTAAGTCTGTTCTTTATCGATTATTTCACTATACGCATGAAATTAGTCAGAGAAGATTTGATATTATAGTTTTTTAACAGAGAAAATTCAATTAATTAATATAACTAATTAATGGAGAACTTTGTTCTGCAAGTATTTTCGTAGCTGTACATAAAATACGATGATCTTGAAGATTTAATGGACCACCTGAATGTTAACAAATGAAATCTTATTTAAATAAATCATGTTAAAGATTACCTGATGGATCACAGGTATATGTACATGCTTCTCGAGCAATTAAATCACCAGCAGCTGTTTTTCGACGAAAAAAAAATCATATTTAGAGAGAAAACAGTAGATTGCGAATTCTTACCATAATCCCAAATGTCAAGTCCATATTCAAAATAAGCATCACAACTACCTTCAGCAACTAAACATAAATTCAAAGCGGCACTACCAATGGCTCGAACACTGTTTAAAAAAACTAAGAAAATATTCTCTGTGCAAATTAATTTCTCTTAACCTATGGACTTTTTCAACAATAACTCGTAAATTTTTACATTTAGCTTCGATAACATTTGGTTCTCGACCTGAACCATATTCACCTGCTATTTGTGATAATCAAAGTTCTATAAATACAAAAAAATTAATTATTTTACTTTTTTTCTAATATTAATAACCTGTCTGTCCTGAACATTTGATTGGTCGACCATTTTTAAATGCACCTTTACCAAGTATAGCTGAATATAAATGTTCTAAGATTGGATTATAAATAACACCAAGAATTAATTGTTTATTTATTGCAAATGCTACAGAAATCGCAACAAATGGAAATCCATGTTGGTTCATCACTAAATATCGTTTGAGCTACAGCAGAAGCTGATTCTTCAGCAAGAAATCTAATATTTTTTCAATCATTTTCCATCTTACTTATGTGTGGGAAATTTTTCTTTTAATTTTTTTATTAAAATTTCTTCTACACGTTGATCAAATTCAGTAACAAGATCAGCTGGACCTCCTTTTGTTTCAACGCGTTTTGTTATCGAAAAACCTTCTCTTACGGTCTATTCAAAAAGAAATATATATAATACAACCAGATTGATACATTATCTTTCTTCGCTTTCATATGAACAGTAATATTCATTTTTCCAGCTAACGATACAAGTTCAAGGATAGTTTGGTAATAAGTATCAATTTCTTTCGCTGACATATTTGATAAGACTTGTTTCATTTAGACATAAAAGATAAAAAGACGATGAGAGAATAAAATAAACAGAATGAAAAAAAGAAGCTTATAGATGTAGGTGAGTGTTAAAGATGACGGTAGTATGCGGGGAAAGTACTTGGAAAGTTTTCGTTTAAAATGAATCACTTCTCTGTTTCTTCTAATCAAAAGGCATATTCTTCAGTTTATCATGGATATTTTTGATTATTCTTTTGCCATATTCTGATTGTGATTCTGCATGATCATATAGAATTAATGTGTCATTGAGAGTTTTCCTCGCCAATATATACATCTTCGCTTCAAGATAAACATCAGCTAATTCGACAAAACTCTCCATAATTCGGTTCCTATTGTATTGAATATCACGGATTTCTCTTATTTCTGGTTTTAATTCGTATTGTTGTAGTTTATATTGAAGAATTTTCAATTGATATTCAATTGCTTGTGGATAATCTTTGATAACTTTCAGATAAATTTTCACTATTTTCTCATGATAGTAAATAAGTGTAGGTACATATTGCTCACGTTCTTGTGAATATCGTTCAATTGCTTCCTTATAAAAATGAATAGCTTTGTCATAGTTATAGTTTAATTCATAAAGTTGACCCAATCGTTGCATACACTCACTGATATAATGACCAGTATAAGTCTTGTCAGTTAATGCATTCTCCAAAGCTTTTTCTTTAAAACTAATTGCCAATAAAACATTCTCATTAGACTCATCAGTGTTACCAATCTTTGATTTTGTTAAATGTATTTCACTCAAACGATTTAGAGAACCAGTACGATCAGAGTTAGTTGCTGTCGAATGACTTACAACTGCTTCACTGTATTTTTTCGATTGATCGTGATTTTTGTCAGCTAATTTCTGATAACAATATCCGATTTCATTATAAATTCTAGCGATTTCATTAATTGCATCAATATTGGATTCACCAACTGTTTCCCACAATTGAATAGCTTTCTTATAATTATCAATTGCTAAGGGATAATTCTCTAATATCAATTCTTGATGACTACCGATAATATCCCATTTAACAGCTGATATCCATTGTTGTTCGTTTGGAAATAGTTCTATCAGTTTTCTAAAAATAATGTCGACATCGTTTGCTCGGGTATTATAAGAAGGTAAAAAGTTTTTCAATCGGATGACATTATTTTTCAGATTTCTATCATCATTTTCATAGGAAAATTCTATCGATGAACTATATTGTAGTTTCAAGTGCCATTTCCAACATTTGTCATGTAAAAAATCTAACTTTTCAAATTCCATACCAGGCATAAATAAAACTTCGTCGTCATCCGGTATATGACTTAGATCTATAATAGATGCATATGGACGTGATAACAAACGTGGATCATAATCAATTTCAAATAATACTTGTTGTGAGTTATTCGGATCAGAATACATTTCTACAACCGATCTGTTAAATGATGTAGAGAAAAAACAGTTAACAGTGAGATACTTGTCAGAATATGGTTTTAAACGTTGAATTTCTTCTTTTGACATAAGTTGACTGCGATATACTTTTAAATTCGATGCTTGACTGTCTTCAGCTAATATTCTATTTTCTTGAAACCTATTATTCAATGTTTTATAAATATCTTGTATGACGATTCCAAATAAAAATAATAATTCAGTATTTCGTTGACGAAGTGCTTTGTTTAGAATTGGAAATAAAAATGAAGGACGAGTATACCATCGTATGGCATTTTTAGATTGATAAGTAGTTTCAAATTCATCCAAATCATCTAGGATCTTTTTATTATTATTTTTAGTTCGATAATAAACTTTTAATGTATTGATTAATCGTTTTAAATAACCATCTGGATATTGTAAATGACACAGAAGGTCAATGTATCCAGCCCACCAAGATGAAAAATTATCTGTTGTACTCTGTGTTTCATCAACTGGTTCGAAAATTTGACAGATGATAGATTCAGCAGCAGAACATAAATCTTTCATCAATTCTTCAGTATTTGTGTAGAAACGTTTGATCTAAAACTGAAAGATTATAACTAAATATAAAATTTTAATTTACTTTAGAATATTTAACTAATAATTCTTGAAAATAAACTTGTTTATCTTCACCAGAAGTGGAATACATATAAATCGAATGAATATGACGAAAATGATGAACTTCAGAATAAACAGATTCATCAAATATATCTGAGCAAACTAATAGTGTTGTGAGAATATTCTTTTCAATATGTTGATGACATTCATCCCATGAGGAAAAGTAATGTATGTCGTTAATTATTTCAGATAGATTTTGCTGAACACCGATGTTCGTTATTGGTTCTTTGATCTGATGATTTAGCCATATTAATTGTAATGATTCAAGTTTCACTTGGTCGTGCGTGAAGAGTAATTCTGTTTGTTCACTAGTCGTCATTTTTACAAGAAATACTCGATCAAATTTTTATTTTCTTCTTCTTTATAAAACAAATATAGAAAGCACATTTTCTTCGATCTCGTTGAGAAAACGGAACAAGGAAGAAAAATATTTCCAACCAATGGTTTTTCAGAATCATCATCTACTTCTCAAATTTTATTTAGAAAAAATTCAAAATGATTCATTAAAACGATCAAACCAATCATAAATTTGTTCTTCAGTATATATTCTTCGTTGATCAATGTTTGTGAAAACTTTCATTTATCTAGGTCACATACCTCGTGTCAAAAGTATCGAGACAAAGATAATGATGTGCTTCGCATCATTCTCAGTTCTTGTTGTGCATAATACAAAGCATTTACATCTGTGATTGTATNCTGGTTTTAATTCGTATTGTTGTAGTTTGTATTGAAGAATTTTCAATTGATATTCAATTGCTTGTGGATAATCTTTGATAACTTTCAGATAAATTTTCACTATTTTCTCATGATAGTAAATAAGTGTAGGTACATATTGATCACGTTCTTGTGAATATCGTTCAATTGCTTCCTTATAAAAATGAATAGCTTTGTCATAGTTATAGTTTAATTCATAAAGTTGACCCAATTTTTCCATACACTCACTGATATCATAACCAGTATAAGTCTTGTCAGTTAATGCATTCTCCAAAGCTTTTTCTTTAAAACCAATTGCCAATAAAACATTCTCATTAGATTCATCAGTCTTACCAATCTTTGATTTTGTTACATGTATTTCACTCAAACGACTTAGAGAACCAGTACGATCGGAGTTAGTTGCTGTCGAATGACTTACAACTGCTTCACTGTATTTTTTCGATTGATCGTGATTTTTGTCAGCTAATTT
Organism: Adineta ricciae; assembly: GCA_905250025.1. Classification (NCBI taxonomy): domain Eukaryota; kingdom Metazoa; phylum Rotifera; class Eurotatoria; order Adinetida; family Adinetidae; genus Adineta; species Adineta ricciae. The sequence continues at coordinate 5,943 of CAJNOJ010000483.1, forward strand.
TTGATAACAATATCCAATTTCATTATAAATTCTAGCGATTTCATTAATTGCATCAATATTTGATTCACCAAATTTTTCCCACAATTGAATAGCTTTCTTATAATTATCAATTGCTAAGAGATAATTCTCTAATATCCATTCTTGATGACTACCAATAATATCCCATTTAACAGCTGATATCCATTGTTGTTCGTTTGGAAATAGTTCTATCAGTTTTCTAAAAATAATGTCGACATCGTTTGCTCGGGTTTTATAAGAAGGTAAAAAGTTCTTCAGTCGGATGACATTATTTTTTAGATTTCTATCATTATTTTCATAGGAAAATTCTATCGATGAACTATATTGTAGTTTCAAGTGCCCTTTCCAACATTCGTCATGTAAAAAAGCTAACTTTTTAAATTCCATACCAGGCATAAATAAAACTTCGTCGTCATCCGGTATATGACTTAGATCCGTAATAGATGCATATGGACGTGATAACAAACGTGGATCATAATCAATTTCAAATAATACTTGTTGTGAGTTATTCGGATCAGAATACATTTCTACAACCGATCTGTCAAATGATGTAGAGAAAAAACAGTTAACAGTGAGATACTTGTCAGATGATTTTACACGTTGAATTTCTTCTTTTGACATAAGTTGGCTGCGATATACTTTTAAATGCGATGCTTGACTGTCTTCAGCTAATATTCTATTTTCTTGAAACCTATTATTCAATGTTTTATAAATATCTTGTATGACGATTCCAAATAAAAATAATAATTCAGTATTTCGTTGACGAAGTGCTTTGTTTAGAATTGGAAATAAAAATGAAGGACGAGTATACCATCGTATGGCATTTTTAGATTGATAAGTAGTTTCAAATTCATCCAAATCATCTAGGATCTTTTTATTATTATTTTTAGTTCGATAATAAACTTTTAATGTATTGATTAATCGTTTTAAATAACCATCTGGATATTGTAAATGACACAGAAGGTCAATGTATCCAGCCCACCAAGATGAAAAATTATCTGTTGTACTCTGTGTTTCATCAACTGGTTCGAAAATTTGACAGATGATAGATTCAGCAGCAGAACATAAATCTTTCATCAATTCTTCAGTATTTGTGTAGAAACGTTTGATCTAAAACTGAAAGATTATAACTAAATATAAAATTTTAATTTACTTTAGAATATTTAACTAATAATTCTTGAAAATAAACTTGTTTATCTTCACCAGAAGTGGAATACATATAAATCGAATGAATATGACGAAAATGATGAACTTCAGAATAAACAGATTCATCAAATATATCTGAGCAAACTAATAGTGTTGTGAGAATATTCTTTTCAATATGTTGATGACATTCATCCCATGAGGAAAAGTAATGTATGTCGTTAATTATTTCAGATAGATTTTGCTGAACACCGATGTTCGTTATTGGTTCTTTGATCTGATGATTTAACCATATTAATTGTAATGATTCAAGTTTTACTTGGTCGTGAGTGAAGAGTAATTCTGTTTGTTCACTAGTCGTCATTCTTACAAGAAATACTCGATCAAATTTTTATTTTCTTCTTCTTTATAAAACAAATATAGAAAGCACATTTTCTTCGATCTCGTTGAGAAAACGGGACAAGGAAGAAAAATATTTCCAACCAATGGTTTTTGAGAATCATCATCTACTTCTCAAATTTTATTTAGAAAAAATTCAAAATGATTCATTAAAACGATCAAACCAATCATAAATTTGTTCTTCAGTATATATTCTTCGTTGATCAATGTTTGTGAAAACTTTCATTTATCTAGGTCACATACCTCGTGTCAAAAGTATCGAGACAAAGATAATGATGTGCTTCGCATCATTCTCAGTTCTTGTTGTGCATAATACAAAGCATTTACATCTGTGATTGTATTCCGAATTGATTTCATATAGAATATTAGTCGGAGGTAAAGAGATAAAGGAAATGCGTACGCATAGAACACGACCCAGATGACGAATCTGTAGAAGAAAGAGTAAAAAAGAAATCTATATGTTATCGTTGGAAACATTTACTTAAGTAAAATAATGACGGGAACGCGTCAATGGAGTCGTTGACTTATGAATATGATTTACAGAAAAGTAAAATAAGCGAACAGAATGAGAATGACGTATTTGTTTCTATCATAAAAATGAGAGGATAGTTTTATCTGGGAAAGAGATGTCTCTGACGTAGATGAGCGTAAAATCAGTTTTGTCAACGCTTTTTCGGTAAATATGTTTTTATACACTTTAAGTACTTTTTATTTCTAAATATAAAACTAAAGTTATCCTTTGAGAATATCGTTCATAAGTTGCTTGTGCTTTTGCAGAACCCAGTGTGAGTATAATGGAGGATGTGTCTCTTTCTTCAGCAGCCAATACTTCGAGAATATCATCAAACTTGTCAGCAGAAGTCAAATCTTATCTCCGAAATTTAAATCTGTTTCCATCGATTCCACCCTCGACAAATGAATATCGACTTCGAAGTGAACGAATAGCAACACGATTATACATCATTCTCTTGATGTTATCATTATATATTCTTGTCATCTACACTTCACTAATTACTGTTACAGAAATTGTTGCTGTTCCCGCATCCACAACGACAGAGTACTCACAGTCATACAACAAATATTCCGAAGCATTAACATGTCCGTGCTCAAGAATTTCGATCAACTATGGTACATTTCTTCATCTTGATTATGTTCTTCATCGTGTATGCACCAGTGATTTCGTTAATGATGAATGGATAGATTATCTGCGGTTAGCACGAGGCGTTAAATCCCTGCGTTACATTGACTTTCGATGGACAGCTGCATCCATATTTCAAGGTTTAAATGTTTTCTGTGAATTGGTTAATGAGAGCATTTCTAACCGGTTACTTCAGTTGTATTCAAGTCAATATGTGACTGCAAATGTTATACCTCATGAGCTATTCCAATCACAAGTGAAATCATTTATATCTCAATTCATCTTATTAACGACGAATGATTTTAAATTTTCATTATTTACAATACAAAGGACAACGCAAACCAATAATATAGTATCTGCTCGTCAAAATAATGTTAGACTATATAAACTTCCTAATAGCACCGAGATTGCTCCATCTACGGTGCGGTACAATGATTGCGACTGCGCAGCCTCTTCACAATGCATTGCTTCTTCACCGATTTTGAATATTAGTGGAAACACAAAGTTGTTCATCGTACCAGGATTTCGAGCTTCATGTTACCTAGTTGAGGCATTACTTCAATCGGATTTAAGATGTTTTTATAGAGAGAAATGTATTACTACATTAATATCATACTTACCTACTTCTCCGACATTCAAGATAACAGCTATTAATAGCTCGTCATTGGTTCGTTTCTATGTAAACTCGACAATTCAATCCATTCTTGATGAATTGTTCGTCGAAAAATGGATACCTTCTATTCAATACGAGAGTTATTACAATAACTGCCAACCGGAAAGATGTATTTATATTCAAACAACGAAGACTGGTATTGTTTATGTTATTACAACATTGATAGGACTCATTGGTGGCTTGATTCCCGTATTGAAATTCGTTGTACCAAGATTAGTCATGTTTGTACGAAGGAAAAAAGTGGACAATATACAAGAAAACCGTAAGATATGAGATACTCTCTATAAAGATTGTAAAATACTATTGTTTCTTTAGAAACACTTGAGCAAGAACCAGCATATAACTGTATGCAAAGAATTAAAAATCATCTTTGTACATTGAACGTGTTCCCGTCAGTTCCACCATCAACAGATGAACATCGACTTCGAAATGAACGTATTTCGACGAAAGTATTTCTCATTCTTTTCACCTTATCAATAACTATTCTAAATCTTTATAACTCATTGATAATTGTAACACAAACTGTCACTGTTCCATCACCTTCACTTACACAATATTCACATTTATATGACAAATATTCAGATGCATTGACATGTCCATGCTCTAAAATTTCGATGAACTACGATACATTTCTTCATCTAAATTACACATTTCATCAAGTATGTACAAGTGATTTCGTTGGTCAAGATTGGATCGATTATCTAACGACAATTGCCAACAGATTTCGTGCTAAAAGAAACGATTTCCGATCAACTGGCACATTGTTATTTCAAGGTTTGAAAGCATTTTGTCAATTAGTGAATGAAATAATCTCAAATCGTATACTTCGACTTTCTTCATATCAATACGTGGCTGTATCGGTAACACCGGTAAATGTATTTCGATTACAAATTGATACTTTCATATCACAATTTAAATTATCAACTATAAATGACTTTTTGTTGTCACTTTCGGCAATACGAGATACAACTCAAAGTAATAGTTTGGCAACAAGCAAGCAGACGAACCATGGATTTCAGATGCGAACCACAAGTCTGATTCCATATCCAATATCGTATGGTAATTGTAGCTGTGGAACTTCACCTTTCTGTGTTCAACAATCTGCAATAATAAGTATTCCTCACGAAAAAATACCTTTCTCTATACCGGGCCTTTTTGTTGGATGTTATGTGATTGAATCATTACTTCAATCAAATTTACAATGTTTCTACAATCAATCATGTATCAAAACGTTGCAATCGTATTTCAAGCTTCTCCAACCACTGGATGTCAAAGCACTTGATTCATCGATAACAAGTAACTTTCTCCCTAATTCGACAGTTAAAAGGCTTGTTGAACAATTGATGGTAGAAACGTGGACTCCGTCAATAATGTATGAGAATTATTTTAATGCGTGTAAACCACTTCAATGTCTCTATACAACTGAAACAAAGAATGGCTTCATATATATGTTCACAACATTACTTGGATTACTTGGTGGTTTGATTACAGTACTGAAATTCATCGTGCCGAAAGTGGTGATGTTCATAAGAAGGAGAAAGGAAACAGAAAGAACGAATAATGGTATGATAATATCTAAGCCTATGTCAGTTTATTTTCTTATTCTATTCAAAAGGTATTAATTGGAAAGAACGAATTCGACTTCTTGAACAAAAGATGAAGATATTTATTGGAAACTTTAACATGTTCCCATCGACTCCACCATCAACAGATGGGTATCACCTTCGAAATCAACGAATCGCAACACGATTATTCATCATTCTCTTGGTGTTATCATTATATATTCTTGTCACCTACACATCAATGATCAGTGTCATAGAAACTATCACTGTTTCAAACCCGTCGCTCACAAAGTACTCAAAATTATATAGCGAACACCCACAAAGATTAACATGTCCATGTTCAAAAGTATCGATTAACTATGGTACATTCCTTCAGCTTGATTACGTTCTTCATCATGTATGCAACAGTGATTTCGTTACCAGCAACTGGGTTGAATATATTCGTAAATCTAGAGAAATTGCATCAGGTCCTGTCTCAGTATATGGCTTTTTAGCGACAGGTCCGCGTACGTTCCAGGCGTTGAGTGCTTTTTGTCGATTAGTTGATGAAATTATTTCAAATCGTCTAGTTCAATTCTATTCAAATCAATTCGTTACTGCAAATGTTATATCCAACGACGTTTTTCAATCACAAGCGAAATCATTTATATCTCATTTTATATTGTTAACCACGAACGATTTTCTCTTGTCACTATCAACAATCAGAGATACGACTCACAGTAACGCTCTGCTATCCAGCTTCATTACTAATTACAAAATTCTCTACGAGGGCGATGACAAGAATTTAAAATTAGTAACACAAACTGTGGGAACATGTAGCTGTGCAGCCTCATCTAGATGTATCCGTCCATCTGAAATCTCGAGCAGAGATGGTAGCAAAGTGGTCTTTACAGTGCCTGGCCTTTATATTGGATGCTATTTAGTTGAAGCATTGCTTCAATCAGATCTCACATGTTTTTATGATAAGATGTGTCTCAACCAACTACAATCTTATATAAGTAGTGTTATATCAATGAATGTCACATCTCTCAATACCTCATTATTAATTCGCTTTTCCGAAAAATCGACTGTTGCTAACATTATCAATGAACTCATGGTGGAAAAATGGATTACATCTATTTTATATGAAAAATATTATAATGAATGTGGACCAACCAAATGTAGTTATACATATGTGACGAAGAACAGTATTATTTACATTGTTACAACGTCAGTGGCGTCTATTGGTGGATTGATAACAATATTGAAACTTACTTTATTAGAAATAGTCAACTTTATCGCTTTTTGCATTCGTAAATGGAGTACAAGGCGTGCTGTAGTTGTTCCAATGACTTAGATAAAAATTTACAAGTAAATAATATATGACAATAATTCTCACCAAATAAATCATATTCTTCTTACAATCGCTGCTTTTCTATATATATTAATGATTGTTATGTCTTCGACGTTGAAATCCATTGATTGAAGTCAATCATATTATGAACGTGATAGAGAAACTTCAATATGTTTATTTCTGTTATGTAAAAAAGGTATTATGATCGCTCTTTCAGTCCCACCATTTGAAATATAATTTGTCGCTAATGGTTTTGATTAAGTAATTCTTTGTCAATTCTTGTAATCTGATTAGAGTCTGTAATTCTTCAATCCACGTCGCGTTTAGACCAAACACACATAGTGAAAGTTCATCATGCATCGTTTTCGTCAACAAATATTGAAATGTTGGTACAAGCGACTTGTTAGACACGCTGAAAGCCAAGTTTTGTAAATTAGGACAAAGATTCATCATTGCTTGGATTAGTCTCTTTGTATAATATGCTTTAAAAATCATCTTTCTGATTTGATTGTGATTGATTACGTATCGAAATAGTTCACTCTGTTCAATCGAGTTAAAATCTTCGGAGAGCATTGTTTGAAAAGTGAATGTCATCGTATGAACACTCGGTGTGAGTCGTATTAGTTGGACGATGCTTCTAAATCTCATTAATGGAATATCAAGAGTTACTTTAGTAAGCTGTTTTAATGGTACAATCGAACCTAACTGCATTATGACATATCCATTGGGAAGAACACGACAAGGAGTGTACATGAAAGTTACCGATGTAACATTTGGAAAGAATTGGGTGCAGCTGCGGATTGCATTCTCTTCGCGGATACGTAGATGTTGAACGTGAGGAAGATCAGTTTCATTGCAACATTTAAATTGTGAGGTCAACAACTGTGGAACTAAGAAGAAAGATCTTTTTCTAGAAAAAAAGGCAAGTTATGTCGCAAACTATCGTATGTAACGATTATTAGTCTTTACCTGTCAGTGAAAATAGAACAGAATATCTCATGTAGATATTCGTCGGAGACTGGTTCACGACTAAAGAATTGTTGTTTTATGCGTAAGTTGCCGTTAGAGTAAAGGTTACGATACATGAACTGATATAGTTTCATAGCGTAACCACAGACTGGTAATGTTCTAGGACAGAGATCCCAGGCCGTTAAGTTGGGGATAAATGACTGGATATGTTTTTCTTCTCTGTCTGTGAGTATACCGGGCCAGACTGACGAAATATGAAGAACTTTGATATTGGCAGCATGAATTTTGATAAATTTTTTAACATTGACATGTGAGAGACGATCACTCATGACAAGCATACGTCTTCGGTCGTTAAAGAAAGCGGCGAATAAGAGTATTTCTGGCATATGAGAGACACACTCATACCTAACTGATAAACGTTTCAATTCAGGTACGTATGATAGAATAGTAAGGACTTCATTCAAATCGTAATTGTCATTGATTATGAAATATTCAATGGGACTAGATAGATTCGATGACATTGGCAGTGAGTCTAATGAACTGTTCTCTTCAAACTGAAGCTGACAATGTTTCAATGCTGGCAGATGAAATATACTTTGATAGATGTTCAACTTATTAGTGTCACAACCGACGTGAATCGATAAAGATGTCAAATGATTCAATGAAATTAAATCAACAAGAAGATTTGCGAGATGTTCAGCATCTATTTCACATAGGACTAGTTGACGTAGATGAAGGCATTGTGAAATGTCTATTGTTGGTGATGAGACAAATAAATCTACCGCTAATAGATCTAATAAATGTAATGATCGGATATGGTGTTTGTTAGGTGCGATGAAGTCATCATAATAAGGTTGTAATACTGACTTTGATGTTGATAAAACATCAACTTGAACGACGAGATGAAGATGTGCACAGAGATTTCGAAATCGTTCATTGAGATAAAAGAAACCTTGATAAACATCGTAGGTATCGAGATAATCGAAGATTTCATAGATGAGTTCACTACAAAAATCTTCGAAACATGAATTTTTAGTAGAAAAATCCTGTTGAAATTTCTTGGTTGCAACATTTCCATCATCATAACCATCTAGTGAAGCATTTCTGGGTCGTTTCTCGTTCTTCATATCTATCGCGACTAACTATGATAGAGCAACGTACTGGCAAATTTATATTCAATCGAAAGAAGGAATTTCATATGTAAGGTGCAATTACATTGTTATCTGTTTGAAAGCCAACGATGATGAAAGGGAAAGATAGCAAAGCGTTTCAAGACGTCATGTATCCAAATGCGGGCATATGATAGTATTGAATGGTTCCGTTACGCACTATGTTTACAACAAACCTCCGTCCATGTCTGGAATATGTTGAGCTTGCGAAAGTTTCATACACCATGCTTGTTGTTCATAAATGACTATCTAGTCTAAAGAAATATTTCATTGGAATTCCACTGATGATTATGAAACCCAATGTATAATCCCACTATATTCCTTTCGTCTAAATAATAATCTCCTTGCAGTTTTTCAATCGTTTAGTAAAGTAGAGTACAGTAGTAGGAACCAATGGAAATGATAGAACGCTTAAGGTACGAGCAGCTCGATAGTGATATTTGGGTGGATCTGTGAAAAATGACATAAACATAAATGATACATATGGAACACCGAAGATCAAAAGCATTGAGACAAGAATAACGATTTATCTCATCATTTTCAGTTCTCGTCGTGCACGAAGCACCAATCGAAAGTAAAGAAACATAATCATCAACATAAGTAAAGTGTGAGCATAAAACTATACCCAAATAGCTGGAAAATTAAAATCAAAGAGTATTCTACAATTTATCCAGCGAACAGAGCAAGTAAAGGAAATAACAAGCAAAATACCAGTGACATACAAATGAGACAGACTTGTGCTCGAAATGATTGCCAAAATAAACGTGCTGCATGAACAGCAGTCGCGTATCGGTGAAATATTTGGAGTGTAAGCGAATGAATCGTTATGGCAGATGTAGCAGGAGTGACATAGCCTCGCAACATACAAAGTGAATCATTTTGAAAGCAAAAGGTATAAAGACCAAGTGCATTAACAGATGAAAGAAGCAGACTGAAATATGTATAAGCAATAAATATCATCTGAATTGTGTGACAAGTTTTGTCACAAATGATAATAAAGAGCAAAAAGCAGTCACCAATAATGGTTATGATGAGTAAGAACGATGAATAGAATATCAGTTGGAATAAACGACGATTGAAGTTGAACTACTATTGAATACACTCATCATTGAGCTTAACGAGAGATGAAATTAAACTTCGCTGACTGAATGTAATTTAGGTAGCAAGAAAAGAAATTGTGTGTTTCTGGTTGTGAAACTTAAACAAAAAGTTGCCAAAAGAAGATTCAAGATATTATGTAATAAAAGTACTCTTTTCCAATTGTAAACGTTGGAATGAAGAGTGAACTGTAGTTTTTCTCGACTTGCTGACGTACAAAAAACAATTTGGTTTCATTGTTAGATCCTATAACGTGTATGCTTTATTTGATTTCCGAGGAAAAAATCAACAATTTACACTGTGCTCTTTCATAAAATATGAGTCGCAGCTTCATGAAAACATTTTCTATATTATTTATTTACGAAATGAACAAAACATAAAGATCTTTTAGTATACGTGTCGACACAGGAGAGCAGCTTGTAATGCATTTAACTTGTTGTAACACCAAATCCAATTGGATATCCTTGTATTCCTCCTCCATATCCGCCCATACCACCCATTCCACCCATAGGATATCCACCCATACCACCCACCGGAGCCGCAGGATAACCGCCCATACCTCCCATAGGATAACCACCCATACCCATTCCACCCATTCCACCCATGCCACCATTAACAAATCGTTGATAAGCCGCACCAAATTCTGGTGTCCATTGAACAAAAACATTTATTGGAGGCTGAGAGTTATATCCTGGAGTATATCCTGGAGTATATCCTCCGTATGATGCATTTCCTACTCCACGACGTCTGTTGCCAAGACGTCTAGCCGCTCCAAGAGCTTCATATTCAATTTCTCTGCCTTCCCCACGAACTTCATTTCCAATTCTTTGAGCTACGCCACGACGATCATTTTGAGATGCTTCAAGCTGTCCAGATGTCATATTAAATGCAGCTTGTTACCTGCACGATGAGAAAATGACAAGAGACGTTGAGAGTGGTACAGATATATTGAAGAGTGAGAGAGAAGAAATATTGTGCGAAGTCACGTTCCATTAGTCATTCGTAAAGTGTATCCTTACATGTTAAAAAGACCTACAAGAACAATACGTCATTTCATTTAATTATACTGACGTCAAAAATTATATAACTTTATTTTCTAATGAAGTATAAAAATGACATGTTGATATAAATGTTTCAAGTTCCTTGGAAGATATAATGCGTATCTCAATCCAGCGGTATCACTTCCTTTTCTCCATTATTGTTTATGACTGATAACATCGACCTATAAAAGCAGCAACATATTCGTATTGTATTTATCATCTGTTCGAAATGGATTCATCAAGTTTCAAAGCGTTATTAAACGAAGTGAACAAAACATCCTCATAAATCAATCAAATAATCAGACCCTTGTCCGCGCTACCAATCATTCCTAAAAAAGAAATCATCCTTTCATTAAGATAAACCGAAATGAAAAGCATGAAAGTGCATCTTTTAATGAAGTATAACATTATTCAAATTACGAAGAAAAGATACAATAGCATAGAAAATGAATTGATATGAGTATTTCAAACACTTCATCGGTACGCCCACCTTCGTTCTCTCCTTATGATTGCTCTTTATGAGTCATATATAAAAAACATTCCTGTGAATATTAATTAAATGATAACATCAGTTTATATCAAAATACATCCATTCTGTTTGCCATCTAGTCGAATTAGATCGTTCAATTCGACTCTTCGGAGTTAATTGTGCAAGATCTCGATAGATTAGACTAATGAAGTTAAACATTCATTGGAATCTCACAAAAGTGCTCTAGGAATGTAGATATTAAAGAGAGAAAAAAACAATATTTTTGGTGATACACATCTATATGAGAAGCCACGTGCTCAACGCTGTGCAACGGTTTCTACACAACATTTGGTCTTTATCTTTGTTTTCATCATTTCTGTATATATTATTGAAGCTTGTAGGATACAGTTAATATGATGCATCAATATCGATCGAATCGGAAGAAAGTAATCAAGCAATTTTTTTCTCTACTGTGGACATTTCTTGACTTTGAATCTCGATAAGTGTACTACTTTCGAATCGTTGAGCGAAGCAACGTCCTTAAATGACGAAAAAACAGTTTGTATTTCAATTGAGACTATACTTAGTCAGTTGAATAAATTTTTCTCATTAACAGTAAATCAATTAGTTCATCGAAAGCTCTTCTCATATTCTCCATTGTGTTCACATGCATCACAGTAACTATTGCTGTTCTCACTGTTTATTTCACTGTTCCAAAACCAAGTACGGTCTTGTATTTAGTTTTTCTCATTTGTATCTATGTAAACTAGATCATACTTGTCAAATGACATTTCGACAAACAATCAAAAGCTCAATTGTTCATAGTTCTCATCCAAAATCCATCGCACTTGCTGACCTCAACAACGACGAACAAATTGATATTGTTGTTGCAAATCCTGGCACAAATACAATTGGTGTTTTCCTCGCGTTCGACAATGAAACGTTTGCCAGTCAGCAAACATATTCAACTGGAATATCATCTCACCCACAATCGGTGCTTCTCAATCATTTTAATCATGATCAGTATTTAGATATTGCTGTTGCAAACTATGGTACGAATAGCATTGGTGTTTTCTTCGCTTGTGTTAATGAAACATTTCAGAATCAAATATCAATTTCTACCAAAGCATTTCGTCCTTGGTTTCTTGTAGCGGATGATTTTAATAAAGATAATTATACTGACTTAATTATTCTCTTTCCTAGCACTGATAATCTGGGCATTTTTATGGGTAAGAAAAATGGGTTATTTGAAGATCTAGAACTTTATTCGACTGGTTATGATTCTCATCCATACTCGTTGACTCTCGGAGACTTGAATCGCGATTCATATGTCGATATGGTTGTTGTAACCAATGGTACGAATAATGTTGAAATCTTCTATAATGACGGAAGTGGAAAATTTCAAAATGCTATTCTTTACTCGACAGGGCGTAGTTCTAATGCAACATCTGTTGTTGTTGGGGATTTGAATAATGATCAGTATTTGGATATCATTGTTGCGAATTACAATCACCAAAACATTGGTATTTTTCTTAATCTTGGAAATGGGATGTTTGCGCAACAGATGACACATAAACTGGCAACGAACTCATTTCCCCAATTTGTGAATGTTGGTTATTTTAATCAGGACAATGATTTAGATGTTGTTGTTGTTGATTCTCTCAATAGCCAAATACACATTTTGTTAGGCCACGGAAACGGAAGTTTGTCGGCGTCGATAGTGTATGATTTGATTAGTAAATCCAATCCATTATTCATTGCTGTTTATGATTTTGATCGTGACAATCGTTCTGACCTAGTTGTTGCGAATTCTGATGGCAACAATATTTTGATGTTGAATGGCTTTTCTAGTGAACCATCGGCAAGACAAACGACTTACTTGATCGACGAAAGTGCGCGTCCGTCATCTCTTGTTGTTTATGATTTCAATCGTGACAATCAATTGGATATCGTGGTTAACAATTTTGGTGGAAATTCAATAGTGATTTTCTATGGTACTGATGCTGGAAGTTTCGTTCAAGGCGATTCGTATTCAACTGGCGAGAATTCTTCTCCGAGACAAATTACAACTGGTGATTTTAACAATGACAATCGAATGGATATTCTTATCGCTTGTCCAGGCAGTGGTAATGTTGGGGTTTTTCTCGGACAAGAAAATGGAACATTCGCACCGATGGTTCCCTATTGGATTGGTAATGGATCGAGTCCGTGGTTTGTAACTACTCATGATTTGAACAATGATACTTATATAGATTTAGTTGCCTCAAACAAAGGTGTGAAGACAATCACGATCTGGTTTGGATTAGGCAATGGATCCTTTACTAATATGACAACTTATTCGACGGGAAATCATTCGATACCGAAAGCGATTGTCGTCGCCGATGTCAACAATGATAATCATCTAGATCTTATCTTTGCAAATCAAATATCCGATAGACCCGGCGTTTTCTTGGGGTATAGTAATGGAAGTTTCGAGTTAATAACCACGTTTGTAACGGAAATCGATGAAGATGGTTTTATGCTTGTTCTCGCTGATTTCAATCGAGATAATTATTTAGATTGTGCTATTTCATACATCAATTCTGCAATCATTGGCATTTTTTTCGGCTTTGGAAATGGAACATTCAGAGACAGGGTTATTTATTCCACTACAGCTATTGGTCAACCGTATTACATCACTACGACGGACTTTAATCAAGACAATTACCTTGACATCGCTGTAGCAATCTTTAGTGCAAGTGAAGTAATTATCTATTTCGGCGATGGCCAAGGTGATTTCAAAATTGGAAGACGATATTCCACTGACTACGGTTCAAATCTGTACGCACTTGCGGTCGTTGATCTGAATTCTGATAATCAATTGGAAATGGTTGCCACCTATTGGGGTACGGGCTATGTTGGAGTATTAACGCCGTATAATGCAGCGAGATTTTCAAATCAATCGACGTATTCGACAGGTTCGGCTCCATATCCATATTCATTAGCCATGGCTGATTTTAACAACGACAATCAGTTAGATGTAGTGGTCGCAAATTCTGGTACGGATGACTTAACGATACTTTTTGGCTCATCGAATAATGACACATTTAGAGATGCAATAACTTATCTGATGGGAAGCGATTCCAATCCACAATACGTGATTACGGGTGATGTGAACAAAGACAATCATTCGGATATTGTTGTTCTCAACTCGAAAAGTAATACGTTGAATTTAATTTATGGATATGGCAATGGTTCATTTGCTGACCAAATGGTTTACTCAACAGGAGATGACTCACGTCCATTTTCTTTGGTGATGAATGATATAAATAATGACGGTCGAAATGATTTCATTGTTGCCAACGAAATGGCAAATACTATTGACATGTTTCTTGGCTTCGATTATACAACTTTTGAAAAAGCAAATTCGTATTCGATTGAAAATTCTACGGATCCGACTAGTATTGCTGTTAACGATTTCAACAATGATAATCAAAGTGATATGGCTATTGTTTTTCCTACGAACTGCACTTTAGTTATTCTCTTGGGACAAGGTAATGGAAGTTTCGTTATTTCAACAATCTATTCCACAGGCGAGAACTCAAATCCAATCATGGTACTTGCAGATAACGTGAACGATGATAATCCAATTGATCTGATTGTTGCTAATCGTGATTCGGATGATGTTATTGTTTTTCTTGGACATAGCAACGGAACATTTCTTCCCATGATAACTTCGCCCATAGGAAAACATTCTACTCCGTGTGGCATCGCTCTTGCTGATTTTAATGCCGATGGCATCCAAGATATTGTTTCAGCTAATTATGGTACTAATAGTATAAGTATTTTGATTGGATTTGCTAATGGAAGCTTTTCACTGATATATACATATGCAACCGGTGATTTTTCCGGTCCAAAAGCAGTGGCAACGGGTGATTTAAACAACGATGGTCTTATTGATATTGTCGTCGCTCATTATGACGCAAATACTATCGGCATTTTTCTTGCAAATGGAAAGGCAAGTTTTGTAACACAAATTGTCTACACTGTTTGTTATGAATGTTGGCCCAATTGGGTGACAATCAATGATTTCAATAAAGATAACAAATCGGACATCGCTGTCGCTACATTCAATAATGAATATATTAGTGTTTATCTCGGTTATGGTAATTCTAGTTTTGCTAATGCGATGCAGTACTCTACTGGCGACGGTTCTGCTCCTATATATCATACGATTGGTGATTTTAATCAGGATGGGGCATTGGATATTGTTGTTGCAAATAGTGGCATTGACAATATTGTTGTTCTATTTGGATTTAGTGATGGAACATTCCTTTTAGGTAAAGCATATTCAACTGGAACAGGATCAATACCACGTGCAATAGGTATTGCAGATTTTAATCACGACCAGCGACTGGATATTGTTGTCGGGAATTATCAATCAGGTGATATCCGGATATTTCTTGGAGGTGGTCATGAGCCATTTGCAGGTATGAGAAAATTAAATACTGGTGATGAATCAAGACCACATTTCCTTGCTGTCGAAGATTTAAATCGCGACGGATGGGTGGATATTGTCGTTGCTAATTATGGTACCGATAATATTGGCATTTTCTTTGGATCTGGCCATGGAAGCTTCAATACGATGATAACATATCCAACTGGAACCAACTCGGGACCGTTTTTAGTTGCGATTGGAGATTTCAATAACGATAATCAATTGGACATGGTTGTGACCAATTCCTTCGTGAATACAATTGGAATTTTTCAAGGTAACGTCAATGGAACATTCCTTTTGACATCAACTTATTTCACCGGAGATCGAGCAAGTCCACATACAGTTATTGTCAATGATCTGAACAACGATCATCAATTAGATATTATAGTAGCAAATTCTGGCACAAGTAATATTTTTATTTTGTATGGATTTGGAAATGGAACATTTGCAAACGAAATGTTATTCCCATTAGGTTATCAATATCTTCCGTATTCAATCGTTATTAATGATCTGAATAAAGATGGATGGATGGATATGGTCATTGCATGTTATCAAACAAACAATATCGAAACATTGGTTAAAATGTGTTCGGTATGATGATACGAAGGATGGACATACAATACTGTGGAAGAGNTATTGGATGCTATTTAGTTGAAGCATTGCTTCAATCAGATCTCACATGTTTTTATGATAAGATGCGTCTCAACCAACTACAATCTTATATAAGTACTGTTATATCAATCAATGTCACATCTCTCAATACCACATTATTAATTCGCTTTTCCGAAAAATCGACTGTTGCTGACATTATCAATGAACTCATGGTGGAAAAATGGATTACATCTATTTTATATGAGAAATATTATAATGAATGTGGACCAACAAAATGTAGCTATACATATGTGACGAAGAACAGTATTATTTACATTGTTACAACGTCAGTGGCGTCTATTGGTGGATTGATAACAATATTGAAACTTACTTTATTAGAAATTGTCAGCTTTATTGCTTTTTGCATTCATAAATGGAGTGCAAGGCGTGCTGTAGTTGTTCCAATGACTTAGATAAAAATTTACATGTATATAATATATGACAATGATTCTCACCAAATAAATCATATTCTTCTTACGATCGCTGCTTTTCTATATATATTAATGATTGCACCTATACTGACTCGTGTTGTCTTCATGATTTGAAAAAAATCAGACTGAATAAGTTTATGTCTTCGACGCTGAAATCCATTGATTGAAGTCAATCATATTATGAACATGATAGAGAAACCTCAATATGTTTATTTCTGTTGTGTAAAAAAGGTATTATGATCGCCCTTTCAGTCCCACCATTTAAAATATAATTTGTCGCTAATGGTTTTGATTAAGTAATTCTTCGTCAATTCTTGTGATTTGATTAGAGTCTGTAATTCTTCAATCCACGTCGCGTTTAGACCAAACACACATAGTGAAAGTCGATCATGCATCGTTTTCGTCAACAAATATTGAAATGTTGGCACAAGCGACTTTTTAGACACGCTGAAAGCCAAGTTTTGTAAATTAGGACAAAGATTCATCATTGTTTGGATTAGTCTCTTTGTATAATATACTTTAAAAATCATCTTTCTGATTTGATTGCGATTGATTACGTATCGAAATAGTTCACTCTGTTCAATCGCGTTAAAATCTTCGGAGAGCATTGTTCGAAAAGTGAATGTCATGGTATGAACATTCGGTGTGAGTCGTATTAGTTCAACGATACTTCTAAGTCTCATTGAAGGAATATCAAGGGTTACTTTAGTAAGCTCTTTTAATGGTACAATCAAACCTAACTGCGTTATGACATATCCATTGGGAAGAACAGGACAAGGAGGGTACATGAAAGTTACCGATGTAACATTTGGAAAGAATTGGGTGCAGCTGCGGATTGCATTCTCTTCGCTGATACGTAGATGTTGAACGTGAGGAAGATCAGTTTCATTGCAACATTTAAATTGTGAGGTCAACAACTGTGGAACTAAGAAGAGAGATCTTCTTCTAGAAAAAAAAGGCAAGTTATGACGCAAACTATCGTATGTAACGATTAGTAGTATTTACCTGTCAGTGAAAATAGAACAGAATATCTCATGTAAGTATTCGTCGGAGACTGACTCACGACTAAAGAATTGTTGTTTTATGCGTAATATGTCGTGAGAGTAAAGCCTACGATGCATCAACTGATATAGTTTCATAGCGTAACCACAGACTGGTAATGTTCTAGGACAAAGATCCCAGGCCGTCATGTGAGGGATAGATGATTGGATGTGTTTTTCTTCTCTGATTGTGAGTATACCGGGCCAGACTGACGAAATATGAAGAACTTTGATATTGGCAGCATGAATTTTGATAAATTTTTTAACATTGATATGTGAGAGACGATCACTCATAACAAGCATACGTCTTCGATCGTTAAAGAAAGCGGCGAATAAGAGTATTTCTGGCATATGAGAGACACACTCATACCTAACTGATAAACGTTTCAATTCAGGTACGTATGATAGAATAGTAAGAACTTCATTCAAATCGTAATTGTCATTGATTATGAAATATTCAATGGGACTAGACAGATTCGATGACATAGGCAGTGAGTCTAATGAACTGTTCTCTTCAAACTGAAGCTGACAATGTTTCAATACTGGCAGATGAAATATACTTTGGTAGATGTTCGACTTATTAGTGCCACAACCAACATGAATCGATAAAGATGTCAAATGATTCAATGAAATTAAATCAACAAGAAGATTTGCGAGACATTCAGTATCTATTTCACATAGGACTAGCTGACGTAGATGAAGGCACTGTGAAATGTCTATTGTTGGTGATGAGACAAATAAATCTACCGCTAATGGATCTAATAAATGTAATGATCGGATATGGTGTTTGTTAGGTGCGATGAAATCGTCATAATAAGGCTGTAATACTGACTTTGATGTTGATAAAACATCAACTTGAACGACAAGATGAAGATGTGCACAGAGATTTCGAAATCGTTCATTGAGATAAAAGAAACCTTGATAAACATCGTAGGTATCCAGATAATCGAAGATTTCATAGATGAGTTCACTACAAAAATCTTCGAAACATGAACTTTTAGTAGAAAAATCCTGTTGAAATTTCTTGGTTGCAATGTTTCCATCATCATAACCATCTAGTGAAGCATTTCTGAGCCGTTTCTCGTTCTTCATATCTATCACGACTAACTATGATAGAGCAACGCATTGGCAAATTTATCTTTAATCGAAAGAAGGAATTTCATATGTAAGGTGCAATTACATTGTTATCTGTTTGAAAGCCAACGATGATGAAAGGGAAAGATAGTAAAGCGTTTCAAGACGTCATGTACCCAAATGCGGGCATATGATAGTATTGAATGGTTCCGTTACACACTATGTTTACAACAAACCTCCGTCCATGTCTGGAATATGTTGAACTTGCGAAAGTTTCATACGCCATGCTTGCCGTTCATAAATGACTATAGTCTAAAGAAATATTTCATTGGAATTCCACTGATGATTATGAAACACGATGCGTAATCTCACTATATCCCTTCGTGTAAATAATAATCTCCTTGCAGTTTTTCAATCGTTCGGCAAAGTAGAGTACGCAGTGGTAGGAAGTAATGGAAATGATAGAACGCTAAAGGTATGAGAAGCTCGATAGTGATATTTGGGTGGATCTGTGAAAAATGACATAAACATAAATGATACATATGGAACACCGAAGATCAAAAGCATTGAGACACGAATAACGATTTGCCTCATCATTTTCAGTTCTCGTCGTGCACGAAGCACCAATCGAAAGTAAAGAAACATAATCACCAACATAGATAGAGTGTGAGCATACAACGATACCCAAATAACTGGAAAATTTAAATAAAAGAATATTCCACAATTTTGATTGTTAGAGACAGACTTGTGCTCGAATTGATTGCCAAAATAAACGTGTTGGATGAAATGCTTGAAGTGTGAGTGGATGAACCGTTATGGCAGATGTAGCAGGAGTGAAATAGCCTCGAAACATGCAAAGCGAATCATTTTGAAAGCAAAAGGTATAAAGGCCAAGTGCGTTAATAGATAAGCAATAAATATCATCTGAATCGTGTGACTGGTTTTGTCACAAATGATAATAAAGAGCAAAAAGCAGTCACCAATAATGGTTATAATGAGTAGAACGATGAATAGAATATCAGTTGGAATAAACTACGATTCAATGACGATTGAAGTTGAACTACTATTGAATACATTCATCTTTGAGCTTATCGAGAGATGAAGTTAAACTTCACTGACTGAATGTTATTTTGGTAGCAAGAAAAGAAACTGCGTGTTTCTGGCTGTGAAACTTAACCGGAAAGTTGCTAAAAGAAGATTCAAGATATTATGTCATAAAAGTACTCTTTTCCAATTGTAAACGTTGGAATGAAGAGTGAACTGTAGTTTTCCTCGACTTGCTGACATAAAAAAACCAATTTGGTTTCATTATTAGATCCTATAACGTGTATGCTTTATTTGATTTCCGAGGAAAAAAATCAACAATTTATACTGTACTCCTTCGTAAGATATGAGTGGCAGCTTCATGCAAACATTTTCTATATTATTTATTTACGAAATGAACAAAACATAAAGATCTTTTAGTATACTTTTCGACATAGGAGAGCAGCTTGTGATGCATTTAACTTGTTGTAACACCAAATCCAATTGGATATCCTTGTATTCCTCCTCCATATCCACCCATACCACCCATTCCACCCATTCCACCCATTCCACCCATTCCACCCATACCACCCATTCCACCCATAGGATATCCACCCATACCTCCCATAGGATAACCACCCATACCCATGCCACCCCTGCCACCATTAACGAACTGTTGATAAGCCGCGCCAAATTCTGGTGTCCATTGAACAAAAACATTTAGTGGAGGCTGAGAGTTATATCCTGGAGTATATCCTGGAGTATATCCTCCGTATGATACATTTCCCACTCCACGGCGTCTGTTGCCAAGGCGTCTAGCTGCTCCAAGAGCTTCATATTCAATTTCTCTGCCTTCTCCACGAACTTCATTTCCAATTCTTTGAGCTACGCCACGACGATCATTTTGAGATGTCTCAAGTTGTCCAGATGTCATATTAATGGCAGCTTGTTACCTGTACGATGAGAAAATGACAAGAGACGTTGAGAGTGGTACAGATATATCGAAGAGAGAGAGAGAGAGAGAGAGAGAAGAAATATTGTGCGAAGTCATGTTCCATTAGTCACTCATAAAGTGTATCCTTACGTGTTAAAAGGACCTACAAGAACAATACGTCATTTCATTTAATTATACTGACGTCAAAAATTATATAACTTTATTTTCTAATGAAGTATAGAAATGGCGTGTTGATATAAGTGTTTCAAGTTTCAAAGCGTTATTAAACGAAGTGAACAAAACAGGTCATTCCAGCAACTCGACTGTCCATCGAAGCAGCAAGGACGAATTGGTTAAATTTATTCGCGATTATGAACCATAAACCGGTTTGAGAGGTCAGAACAGTGTAACTGAATATCCTCATAAGTCAATCAAATAATCAGACCTTTGTCCGCGCTACCAATCATTCCTAAAAAAGAAACCATCCTTTCATTAAAATAAACCGGCATGAAAGTGCATCTTTTAATGAAGTATAACATTATTCAAATTACGAAGAAAAAATGTAATAGCATAAAAAATGAATTAATATGAGTATTTCAAGCACTTCATCAGTACACCCCCCTTCGTTCTCTCCTTATGATTGCTCGTTATGATGAGTCATATATAAAAAAAAAACATTCCTATGAATATTAATTAAATGATAACATCAGTTTATATCAAAATACATCCATTCTGTTTGCCATCTATAGTCGAATTAGATCGTTCAATTTGACTCTTCGGAGTAAATTGTGCAAGATCTCGATAGCTTCGACTAATGAAGTTAAACAGTCATTAGAATCTCGCAAAAGTGCTCTAGGAATGTAGATATTGAAGAGACAAAAAACAATATTTTTGGTGATACACATCTATATGAGAAGCCACGTGCTCAACGCTGTACAACGGTTTCTATACAACATTTGGTCTTTATCTTTGTTTTCATCATTTCTGTATATGTTATTGAAGCTTGTAGGATACAGTTAATATGATGCATCAATATCGATCGAATCGGAAGAAAGTAATCAAGCAATTTTTTTCTCTACTGTGCACATTTCTTGACTTGGAATTTCGATAAGTGTATTACTTTCGAATCGTTCAGCGAAGCAACGTCCACAAATGACGAAAAAACAGTTTGTATTTCAATTGAGACTACGTAGTCAGTTGAATAATTTTTTCTCATTGACAGCAAATCAATTAGTTCATCGAAAGCTCTTCTCATATTCTCCATTGTGTTCACATGCATCACAGTAACTATTGCTGTTCTCACTGTTTATTTCACTGTTCCAAAACCAAGTACGATCTTGTATTCAGTTTTTCTCATTTATATCTATGTAAACTAGATCATATCTGTCAAATGACATTTCGACAAACAATCAAAAGCTCAATTGTTCATAGTTCTCATCCAAAATCCATCGCACTTGCTGACCTCAACAACGACGAACAAATTGATATTGTTGTTGCAAATCCTGGCACAAATACAATTGGTGTTTTCCTCGCGTTCGACAATGAAACGTTTGCCAGCCAGCAAACATATTCAACTGGAATATCATCTCAGCCACAATCAGTCCTTCTCAATCATTTTAATCATGATCAGTATTTAGATATTGCTGTTGCAAACTATGGTACGAATAGCATTGGTGTTTTCTTCGCTCGTGCTAATGAAACATTTCAGAATCAAATATCAATTTCTACCAAGGCATTTCGTCCTTGGTTTCTTGTCGCAGATGATTTTAATAAAGATAATTATACTGACTTAATTGTTCTCTTTCCTGGCACTGATAATGTGGGCATTTTTATGGGTAAGGAAAATGGATTATTCGAAGATCTAGAACTTTATTCGACTGGTTATGATTCTCATCCATACTCGTTGACTCTCGGAGACTTGAATCGCGATTCATATGTCGATATAGTTGTTGTAACTAACGGTACGAATAACGTTGAAATATTCTATAATGACGGAAGTGGGGGATTTCAAAATGGTATTCTTTACTCTACTATGCGTAATTCTAATGCAACATCTGTTGCTGTTGGAGATTTGAATAATGATCAGTATTTGGATATTATTGTTGCGAATTACAATCATCAAAATATTGGAATTTTCCTTAATCTTAGAAATGGAACGTTTACACAACAAATGGTACATAAAATGGCACAGAACCCATTTCCCCAATGTGTTACTGTTGGTTATTTTGATCGGAATAATGATTTAGATGTTGTTGTTGTTGATTCTCTCAATAGTCAAATACATATTTTGTTAGGCTATGGAAACGGAAGTCTATCGGCGTCGATAGTTTATGATTCGATTAGTAAATCCAATCCATTATTCATTGCAGTTTATGATTTTGATCGTGACAATCGTTCTGACTTAGTTGTTGCTAATTCTGATGGCAACAATATTTTAATGTTAAATGGGTTTTCTAGTGAATCATCGGCAAGACAAACGACTTACTTGATCGACGAAAGTGCGCGTCCGTCGTCTCTTGTTGTTTACGATTTCAATCGTGACAATCAATTGGATATCGTGGTGAACAATTTTGGTGGAAATTCAATGGTGATTTTCTATGGTACGGATGCTGGAAGTTTCGTTCAAGGCGATTCGTATTCAACTGGCGAGAATTCTTCTCCGAGACAAATTACAACTGGTGACTTTAACAATGACAATCGAATGGATATTCTTATTGCTTGTCCGGGCAGCGGTAATGTTGGGGTTTTTCTCGGACAAGAAAATGGAACATTCGCACCGATGATTCCCTATTGGATTGGTAATGGATCGAATCCGTGGTTTGTAACTACTCACGATTTGAACAATGATACTTATGTAGATTTAGTTGTTTCCAACAAGGGTGTGAAGACAATCACGATCTGGTTTGGATTAGGCAATGGATCCTTTACTAATATGACAACTTATTCGACGGGAANTTAGGTTATCAATATCTTCCGTATTCAATCGTTATTAATGATCTGAATAAAGATGGATGGATGGATATGGTCATTGCATGTTATCAAACAAACAATATCGAAACATTGGTTAAAATGTGTTCGGTATGATGATACGAAGGATGGACATACAATACTGTGGAAGAGTTATTCACATAAGTTTTGATTTTATCATGCCGTCTATATAAGAATATTTTTAAAGAATGTTGCAATAGTTCGTAGTAAAATAAAGTAGAGGTAAATAAATATTGCAGTATCATGATCTCAAGTGGTATCGATAAGAGGTAGTCGAAGAATTATAATCCGAAAAGAAAAATATCTTTCAAGCTTTGAGAATTTGTTACGCTGAATATTTTATCACAACGTGCTTTTTCATGATGTGTTATTATCGAAATTGCTCTTGTGACGTATTTCTTTATCAAAAAGTTGCAACGCAACCACGTGCATCTACAAACATCCTCGATTCCATCAGTTTCTGATTGAAAAAGCATTATTTAAACAAACATGGCAAATGATGTAAACTATCCAATAACTTCTTCATCTGTTGAATTCCGTGAGAGAATTTTTTTACAACCAGTCGTCCTTATTTGTATTAATGCGAGCTTCAATGACGATCAAGTCGAACAATTAAAACTATCCGTGAAAGAAATTCACAATATTACTGATCTTGATGAATCTGTGGACTTCATTACCGATTTGGACTATGGAAAAGTGTTTGTAGTTTTTGAAGAATCTACGAAAGACCACGTCGTATCAATTTTCAACGAATTCGAGCTAGTGGAAGAAATTTACATTTATTGTACGAACAAAACGAAATATAACCATCGAATGCTGAATACATGTTTAAAATATAAAGGAGTTTTCATCGACTTTCCATCTTTGTGCCAACAGTTAGAACGAGCAACAAAAGACTATGTACGGGATTCTTTGACAGTAAATCTCATATCTGAAAAGAGAGTTTCGACAGTCGATAACGTTGAAAG
This sequence comes from Adineta ricciae, assembly GCA_905250025.1. Taxonomy (NCBI): domain Eukaryota; kingdom Metazoa; phylum Rotifera; class Eurotatoria; order Adinetida; family Adinetidae; genus Adineta; species Adineta ricciae. The sequence continues at coordinate 30,540 of CAJNOJ010000483.1, forward strand.
AACAGATGATGACAACGAATTCAATACGCAGGAAGCATCAGTCATGTATCATAAATTAATAATGACAACATTGATGGAAATGAAGGAAGATGAACCAAAAGATATGATTGACTTTTGTCGAGCTCAATATGCAGATGATCAGAGTGCATTAACGGCCGTACAAGAATTGGAACAAGATTATCAGAATCATTCGCCTATTTGGTGGTATACAAGAGAAGGTTTCCTATATAAACTTCTCAATAGGAGCCTTCGAGAACAAGATATCTATGCGCTCTACTCACTTCGTACGTTCATACGTCATCTATATGATCAAATCTTCGACATTTTTGTTAAACAACATGTAAGTTGTAGTACGACAACCTCCACCATAGTCACCTTTTATCGTGGCCAACAAATGGCTACACAAACTTTTGAAAGAATAAAAAGTAAAATGGGTGGTCTTCTTTCCTTCAGTAATTTTCTTTCCACGACGACCAACCGAGATTTAGCAGTGATTTATGCGGGAAATACGTTAAATGATCAACATTTGACTGCAGTACTGTTTCAATTAGATGTTGACACCCATTCCAATGAACAACCATTTGCTGCGATTGATCACATTAGTCATTTCGGCACAGCTGAAAACGAATATTTATTTGCAATGGGAGCTGCGTTCAAAATTGATCGAGTAGAGAAGCTAAATGACGAAGTTTGGAGTGTTATTCTCATCACAACGAATGAATTCGATGCAAAACTCCAAGATCTAACTAATCATATTATTGATGATGTAGAATGTGATGATCTAAACCTACAGTTGGGAAAAATACTTTGGACATTAAATGAGAACAGGAAGGCTGAATTCTTTTACTTAAAAGCACTCGAAAAAGCAGTGGACTGGGAATGGCGGGCAACAGTTCTTCAAGAACTTGGTACGGCTTGTATGGACAATAGTGAAAAAGCTCTTGACTATTTTCAACAAGCACTCGAATTAGTTCAGCAAAATATACAAACTGATTATCATCAAATCTTTGGTAGTATCTATAATAATATTAGTGTTATTTACCTCACAAAAGGTGAATATGATTTAGCCTTAGTTTACCTAAAGGAAAGTCTTGCTCGCGAACTCTGTAGTCCACAGCCGGACAAAAGAAAGCTCAGCGTTCGATATCACAATTTGGGAACGATACTATTGAAGCAAGAAGAGAAAATTGAAGGTGAACGTTATCTAAAGCGAGCATTGGACATAGCTCTCGAAATTCTTCCGTCAATACATCCTGATATTGCTATCTATTATCATAGTTTGGCTTCTTGTATGAGCGCAATTGGTCGATTCGTTGAAGCTGTCAACTATGAGCAAAAGGCGGTGAATATTGACTTACATTGTCTTCCACCAGATCATCAACAAACTCAAAATCACCAAAAACGCCTGAAGAAGTATCAAGATGCATTAGAAGTTATGATAAGAATAGCAAACATGGATCGTGAGAGAGGAATCCTTGGACTTGTATTAGGTAATATGACTTTTACATATCCTCGCCGGAAATAAGCGAGCAGATGAACATGTTTCTCGTTCGCGACTTTCTCAAAACTTTAATCGACTGCCTTTTTATCAGTAAAAAAATGCTTATATTCAAGGTCACGTTGGAAAACAAGTTTCTTGTACTAGCAATATATAATTAGGTCTACATGATAGAGCAAACCACAGAAACAGCATTTGTATCACCAGGAGCGACGAGAACGTATTTTTTCGTTTCTTCCATAAACTTCAGATATGTTCCAATTGGTAATATCTTTGAATCCGATTGAGCTAATTCTGTTTTGAGAGATTCATACATTCCATTCGAGTTCATTCTACACATGGTGTACAGTGCGCATAACGTTGATCCATTCATGCCTGTACATACGGGTAACATTGCGTCAAGGTTCTTACACTCCAAGAAATACTTCACATCATCTTCAGACCAAAGACTTAACATGTGTGGCAAAGTTCGAGATGATGAAGGAGCACTTTGAATTGAGAAATAAAACAGTTCGGAGGTTATGTCAACGTGAACTGTATTACTTACCTAAGGATAGCTACAGGCTTAATATCGACCATATGGCCTGTTGATTCGTGATCCTTGACCATTACCGGGACAATTGAAGCTACGCTGGTTCGATATCCATTGATTTCTTGAATGATTCTACTGTATGCTTCATCGAATGATTTTGCTTTATGAAAGTCAATATAAATTTTGTTTGTGGTCAGGAGACCTAGCCAACCGTCTGCACGATAAGGACCTTTGACAATGAGTGGAATGATATGGCATTGCTGTTTGTATGCATAATGTGCTTCCAATTCACAGAATCCACTTTTTTTGTACGAGTCCGACATACAAAAGAAGACAAACTATAGAAAGTTTTCAGATATTAGAAATCATGGTTTCTGATAGATTACTTCGCTGTTTTCAATAGCATGAGACATGGCGCGTGTTGGTGAACCATACATATTATCACGATCCAGCCAAACACGAAAAGTATCCTTTTCAAGACGTTCTTGTATTTGATAAACAAGCTCTTTATCATTATGTGAATAACTCTAAAAGAATCATTCTTCGTAGTATTTCATAAGCAACGAACCTATCTGTTAAATGCGTGGACTTACAATCATAATATCATATTCATACTGCTTTTTGGTTGCAGACAGCTCAGTNAAAATAAAGTAGCGTAAAATAAATATTAGTATTATGATCTCAGGTGGCACCGATAAGAGGTAATCGAAGAATTATAATTCGAAAAGAAAAATGTCTTTCAAGCTTTGAGAATTCGTTACGCTGAATATTTCATCACCACGTGCTTTTCATGATGTGTTATTATCGAAACTGCTCTTGTGAAGTGTTTCTTACTGAAAAAGTATTATTTAAACAAGCATGGCAAATGATGTAAACTATCCAATAACTTCTTCATCTGTTGAATTTCGTGAGAAAATTTTTTTACAACCAGTCGTCCTTATTTGTATTAATGCGAGCTTCAATGACGATCAAGTCGAACAATTAAAACTATCCGTGAAAGAAATTCACAATATAACTGATCTTGATGAATCTGTGGACTTCATTACCGATTTGGACTATGGAAAAGTGTTTGTAGTTTTTGAAGAATCTACGAAGGACTACGTCGTATCAATTTTCAACGAATTCGAGCGAGTGGAAGAAATTTACATTTATTGTACGAGCAAAACGAAATATAACCATCGAATGCTGAATACATGTTCAAAATATAAAGGAGTTTTCACCGACTTTCCATCTTTGCGCCAACAGTTAGAACGAGCAACAAAAAACTACGTACGAGATTCTTTGACAGTAAATCTCATATCTGAAAAAAGAGTTTCGACAGTCGATAACGTTGAAAGAACAGATGATGACAACGAGTTCAATACGCAGGAAGCGTCGGTAATGTATCATCGATTAATAATGACAACCTTGATGGAAATGAAGGAAGATGAACCAAAAGATATGATTGACTTTTGTCGAACTCAATATGCAGATGATCAGAGTGCATTAACGGCCGTACAAGAATTCGAACAAGATTATCAGAATCATTCGCCTATTTGGTGGTATACAAGAGAAGGTTTCCTATATAAACTTCTCAATAGGAGCCTTCGAGAACAAGACATCTACGCACTCTACTCACTTCGTACGTTCATACGTCATCTATATGATCAAATCTTCGACATGTTTGTTAAACAACATGTAAGTTGTAGTACGACAACCTTCACCATAGTCACCTTTTATCGTGGCCAACAAATGGCTACACAAACTTTTGAACGAATAAAAAGTAAAAGGGGTGGTCTTCTTTCCTTCAGCAATTTTCTTTCCACGACGACCAACCGAGATTTAGCAGTGATTTATGCCGGAAACACATTAAATGATCAACATTTGACTGCAGTATTGTTTCAATTAGATGTTGACATTCATTCCAATGAACAGCCATTTGCTGCGATTGATCACATTAGCCATTTCGGCACAGCTGAAAACGAATATTTATTTGCAATGGGAAGTACGTTCAAAATTGATCGAGTAGAGAAGCTAAATGACGAAGTTTGGAGTGTTATTCTCATCACAACAAATGAATTCGATGCAAAACTCCAAGATCTAACTAATCATATTATTAACCATGTAGAATGTGATGATCTAAACCTACAGTTGGGGAAAATACTTTGGACATTAAATGAGAACAGGAAAGCTGAATTCTTCTACTTAAAATCACTCGAAAAAGCAGTGGAATGGGAATTTCGGGCAAGAGTTCTTCAAGAACTTGGTACGGTTTGTATGGACAATAGTGAAAGAGCTCTTGACTATTTTCAACAAGCACTCGAATTAGTCCAGCAAAATATTCAAACTGATTATCATCAAATGTTTGGTAGTATCTATAATAATATTAGTGCTATTTACCAAACAAAAGCTGAATATGATTTAGCTCTAGTTTATCTAAAGGAAAGTCTTGCTCGCGAACTCTGTAGTTCACAACCGGACAAAAGAAAGCTCAGCGTTCGATATCACAATTTGGGAATGATACTATTGGAGCAAGACGAGAAAATTGAAAGTGAACGTTATCTAAAGCGAGCATTGGACATAGCTCTCGAAATTCTTCCGTCAATACATCCTAATATTGCTATCTATTATCATAGTTTGGCTTCTTGTATGAGCGCAATTGGTCGATTCGTTGAAGCTGTCGACTATGAGCAAAAGGCGGTGAATATTGATTTACATTGTCTTCCACCAGATCATCAACAAACTCAAAAACACCAAAAATGCCTGAAGAAGTATCAAGATGCGTTAGAAGTTATGATAACAATAGCAAACATGGATCGTGAGAGAGGAATCTTTGGACTTGTATTAGGCAATATGACTTTTACATATCCTCGCCGGAAATAAGCGAGTAGATGAACGAGTCTCTCGTTCGCGACTTTCTCAAAACTTTAATCGACTGTCTTTTTATCAGTAAAAAAAAAGCTTATATTCAAGATCATGTTGGAAAACAAGTTTCTTGCACTAAGTAATATATAATTAGGTCTACATGATAGAGCAAACCACAGAAACAGCATTTGTATCGCCAGGAGCGACGAGAACGTATTTTTTCGTTTCTTCCATAAACTTCAGATATGTTCCAATTGGTAATATCTTTGAACTCGATTGAGCTAATTCTGTTTTCAGAGATTCATACATTCCATTCGAGTTCATTCTGCACATGGTGTGCAGTGCGCATAATGTTGATCCATTCATGCCTGTACATATGGGTAACATAGCGTGAAGGTTCTTACTCTCCAAGAAATACTTCACATCATCTTCAGACCAAAGACTTAACATGTGTGGCAAAGTTCGAGATAATGAAGGTGCACTTTGAATTGAGAAACAAAACAGTTCGGAGGTTATGTCAACGTGAACTGTATTACTTACCTAAGGATAGCTACAGGCTTAATATCGACCACATGGCCTGTCGATTCGTGATCCTTGACCACTGCCGGAACAATTGAAGCTGCGCTGGTCCGATATCCATTGATTTCTTGAATGATTCTACTGTATGCTTCATCGAATGATTTAGCTTTATGAAAGTCAATATAAATTTTGTTTGTGGTCAGGAGACCCAGCCAACCGTCTGCACGATAAGGACCTTTGACAATGAGTGGAATGATACGGCATTGCTGTTTGTATGCATAATGTGCTTCCAATTCGCAGAATCCACTTTTTTTGTACGAGTCCGACATACAAAAGAAGACGAACTATAGAAACTTTTCATATATTAGAGATCATGGTTTCCGATAGATTACTTCGCTGTTTTCAATAGCGTGAGACATGGCACGTGTTGGTGAACCATACATATTATCACGATCCAGCCAAACACGAAAAGTATCCTTTTCAAGACGTTCTTGTATTTGATAAACAAGCTCTTTATCATTATGTGAATAACTCTAAAAGAATCATTNAACTATAGAAACTTTTCATATATTAGAGATCATGGTTTCCGATAGATTACTTCGCTGTTTTCAATAGCGTGAGACATGGCACGTGTTGGTGAACCATACATATTATCACGATCCAGCCAAACACGAAAAGTATCCTTTTCAAGACGTTCTTGTATTTGATAAACAAGCTCTTTATCATTATGTGAATAACTCTAAAAGAATCATTTTTCGTAGAATTTCACAAGCAACGAACTTATCTGTTAAATGCGTGGACTTACAATCATAATATCATATTCATACTGCTTTTTGGTTGCAGACAGTTCAGTCTGACTTTTATTCATGGACGTGTTCTCACTTGTTTCTTTCTGTTCTGTCTTGTCTTTATCATCGGTTATAATTTGATCTTCATTTCCCAATTTCCAAAGAATACCGTCGGCAACACGTTGAAGTGCGACTTCGTGGGACTGTGACAAGATCTTGATATGTGCGATCAACTCGTTATTGTCTCGAATCATGTTTGCTGCTTGTTTGTTGAATGTCATTACAAGAAGAAGTTCTAAGGAACGTTGCTTTACAATAGTTGAATCGAATTGCGACTCAGTAGCACAACGAACCAGCAATGGAATACCAGAACTCGAACTGGCGAACTCGTCTCTGATCTGTTCGTGCTGAGCGAGGCCTTTACAAAGCAAACAGACGCCCAAGTTAGTTATGATCGACAAGTGCTACTCTTCACTTACTTTTCAAACAAAGTAACAAGTTCTCGAGAAGACGCCGATGTTGTCTGGTATCAATCGCGGAATTGAAGTATTTCAAAAATATAGCCGTAATTTTGTCAGGTTCTGTTAACAATTTGACTTCATCTTCGGTCATGATCATCGCCAATGTCCGATAGCCATTGAGCCGTGTTCTGTCGCTTTCGGCTTCTGTCAACTTTAACATGCACTTGGAAACATTCGGCTTAGCTTTTATCACCGGTAGAAGATTACATTCCAATGACAACAAGAACAAATAATTGGCCGCATTGTCAAACAATTCTGTCGTATCATTGTCACTAATTTGTTTCCATAGAAACTCATCACGTAAAATAACGAGAAGAGGATCTAACATTAGCGCATGATCATTAATATAGTCATGCCTTACATCGTTATCAATGGCCAAAAATTGAAGCATATTAACAAAATGACGCAAGACCTTGATGTGTATTGGGTTTCGTGGCGGTACGAATTCTATCAAGAGCTGAGCATAGTCAGGAAGCGAACGAGCGACCTTTCGCATTAAATCAGTTGCTTTATCCAGGTTGTTATAGCGATAAATTCGAGTCACACAACCAACTAATAATGATTCCTGATCAGATGTGAGTTCGTCTTCGTTCGAATGTAAAGAGCGAAAAATATGGACAAACGTCGAAGAACAAACGCAATCGATAACTGCTTCAATTTCCGTCAAATTGTTCTCTTCGTTTTGACGGTTCTCTAATGCACATAAAAGAATGTGTAACGAACAATCGAGTTGTTTTAGATCGATTGAGGAATTCATAAAAAAGATTATTGTTTGAAGTTCCCCACGAGTAAATTTTCGAGCAAAGTACATTACTATCCCATCAATCAACATTTGTTTAATATCCTTGCTATTCATTAACGATTGCGTAAGACGTTGATGAAAGAAGTTAGAGAGCTGTATTAGCACTCCTTCGATTGCGTCATTCATATCTTGCTTTAGTAAATCAAGCAAGGCATCGTATAAGACGCTGACGATCGATGAATGGTTAGAATAATAGCTGGTAATGTCAATGGGTGTAAGCACGTGAATAACATTGGTCAATAGTTCGAGAAACGCTTCCCGGTTATCTTCACTTTTGGCCGTTGTTAAATTGTGAACAATTTCCTCGAAACATTCATCTAATTGTTCCGTTGATAGTTCATTGCCTTTATCGCGTAGAAGTTCAATCGATGCGCTCATTATTTGAACTTTTTGTGATAAAAATAAAATCTGTTCTACACACTTCAATCACAACAGTAGCGACGTTGTCAAGTTGAAAGCGAAAAACAGCACTTTTGCGACGAAACTGTTTTTTTTTCTATACGTATTGATGCTCTGTGGAGAAAAGCCATTGAAAAATGATTGCTTTTGTGAAGGTTGCAAACAAAGAGAAAAACAGTTTCTTCTCCTTTGCTTCAAACACAACTTGAAGTAAAATAGTGGGTATCAGTCCGCCTCGTTACAACTATGAACTAACCCTTTTCCTGATAAATTCCAGAGGCATGTATAGATCAGCGGAGATCCATAAGCGTGGACCAGAATGAATTTGACACAGTATATTGATACTGTGCTCTTTATCACTTGCATCCTTTTCATAATATGATCCAATAACAAACAGGCACATTCTTTCGTTATCAACTATTAGTTCATGAGGTAATACGTAGGTACGAAAGATCGAGAAACGAGAATGATTGTGTCGATCTTTTTTCTGCAAAACAAAACGCACGTGTGTTTACACCATAGAGAGGAAAGGATACGAGGTTAGGTTTTTTTCCCATATTGTATGTCGTATATCAAATAAACAAAACTGTGCAAATATAAATAGACGAAAGATAAGGAACAAAGACTCTGTTGTCGTTTACAATCTTCCTGATAAGAAAAAAAGTAGTTTACTCCTTTCTTTTTGTCAGTCATTTTTTTAAAGACATGGGAAACGGACGCAGTATGTATTGTGAAGTATGTAGCAAAGATTGCTGCTACCCTTGTGGAGCTCTGACAAAAAATGGATGTGCTGAGTGTTGGGGTCATGACTGGAAAATTATCAACACTATGGCCGAAACTCCATTTACATCCTATTGGGAAGAACAAATCAAATGTGCAAAGTGTTCACATGCGTACAAATTTCATTATTTCAAAAACCATTGAACACATTAGTTTTCACTTCATAGTTACTGATAAATAAATAAATAAATAGGAATACCATGATGCATGGTTTACTGCGAAGACCACCATACCTGCTACACTCAAATAGCACGTACTCCAACCATCCATAAGCGCAAAAAACAAATTATTATAAAACGTGCTTAAACCCATAGAACTCATTAGCATGAGTAAAAAAAATAATTAGACATGCTTTGTACTTTCGAAATGAGTATCAGTAACCTAGCATTAGCGGTCTATTTCCAGGCCGTTTCTATTAGGAAAAAGTGGCTTTTATCAAGATGCGCGACAAAATGACGTGCTTTTCTTTTATTTACTGGAATCGAAAAACGAGACGGACTTTTCCAGAAATATAACTTTTCATTTCATGATTATAAACGAACAAATTAACAATAATACCCACAACACACAATTCAGCAAAGATGATCATAACTGGACGAACCAACTCGTTCGCTCTAGTCAACTGAACAATAATCACAGTCACATAAATACCACTCCATCCACCAATGAATGCAATAAACATGAAAATCATTTGTCGGAGTAGAGAAATGTCTCTTCGTGATAAACTGAGCGTTTGACTAACATTGGCTCGAACACGACGTGATGAGGACCGAACATGATGAAAAATCAAAACATTTAAAATGACGTTCATAATCGATGGTACAACGACAGCTGTTATTAGGGTATAAAATTTTAGCCAGATGACATATGCGCAAACCTGCAATTAACAAATGTAATGCGAAGTTCTTCGAAGCACAGCTTATACCTCTGTTTTCTGAAACACAAACGGCAATGAAATAATCAAAACTCCGAGCCATTGTGTAGTAAAGCACGTCGCAATCCACTTTGTCGTTTTAAATAAAGGTTGATTGTGATATTTGATTGAACAATATCGATGAACAGAGAATGTAACGAAAGAAAACGGAATTGAAATACTTGCGACATTAAAGAAATAGTACAGCATGACACATTTATTGGCCGTCAAAAGACTGCGACCGGTCAGATAAAGTGAAGTATAATAGATTATGAAATAAACTGAAGTAAATAGAGTATTGATACAGATGTTGATGATAAAGGCATTGTTCATGGTATGAAAACGACGAATCAGAATAATTAAAAGAGAATATATCGAAACCAAAAGGGTAATTAAACAGAATAAACCGATGATAAAAATAGGTTTGATATCTACGGGGATGCTCATGTTGCCGAAGAGAATTTTAAATCGAATGCACGGGTTTTTACAATTAGATCACGAGATGAACACGGAGATGTTTCTTACTCAGTCTTGCTTGAGCTAAATTATAATGATGGGCTTTAGTTACTCTGTATGTAATTTCCTATGTGAGGTAGCAAAGTCGAAATATGAATAGTTGATGTGTCCTTCGACATACAAAGTTCTTGCATTTGTGATTTGAAAAGCTTCGTTTTACGTGCTTTTAGCAGATATAAAAAAATAATAGAATCTTTGTGTTATACTTTTCTAGAAAAAGGTATTCATGACTTATGAATTTGCTCTTTGTGAATAAGCGAGTGTTTCTTTTTTTTTAAAAATGGACGTCGACTTTTGTCGCAGACATAGTTTTTTTATTTTGATGTCTGCTGATAAATAGGTTAATAGTAATACCCAATATGCACCATTCGCTGAAAATTACCATCGCCGAAGAAATTCATTCGTTGATTTGGACGAATTGAGAAGCAATTACAATAACATAAGTTCCACTCCATCCACCAATGAATGCAATAAACATGAAAATCGTCTGTCGGAGTAGAGAAACGTCTCATCGAGTCATACTCAGCAGTTGATTGTTGCAAGGTTGAACATATTGTGACGAACGTCAAACATGAGGGTGAGGGTGGGGGTGTTGGATAGCAGTGTAAAACTCGAAGCTTCGGGTTTTAGATTTATAAGTTTTAGAATTCGAAGGAAGTTTTAATACTCGAATCGAGTTAACGATTTCTACACTACTCTCTTAATCTCAAGATAGTTTTCGCTATTAATTTAAATTTATTCATTTATAAAAAAATGATTGCTACTTCTACCAATTCAAATATAATCTACGTACTGTTGGTTGAAAATAACTAAATACTTTATTGTTTTGTATACGGAATATTCAATGATATTTTCTAGCCATATGTATCATGCGAAAGTTCTCTTCAACATATCCAGTTGAGTTGAATGGTATAACAAATGAAGAGGAATATAAAGAATCAATAAATAAAATAAATCATACGCTTTCTTTGTACCGAAATGTTTCAATTACACTTCGGATCATTTGTGGCTTGTTAACAGTGGTAGCATTTCTCTGCTTAATTGTTCGTGTGGGTGTGCAAATAAACAACGATGATATACGTACAGGGCGTTTGATAAGTCACTGACCAAAAAACAATTCGAATATCTTCGTAACGGCTCGCACAAATGGGTTGGTTTTTTTATCAATGGTAGAGGTGTATTCAAAGTTTATATTTGTAAAAACAAACTCTCAAAAATCTTTCGTTATATATCTCTATTGGCTGTAACAGTAGAAATTTTACTTTTTCACAGATAAAAGAAAAAACAATGTACTTAACAAAAAATATATGTCCGCGTGTCTTTATGAATATAAACTTTGGACGTATCCCTCATCATTAACAAACAAGATTAGATTCTTTACTAGAGTCATGATGGAGATATTACAGAATAAGTCAGTCAATTAACATCATTCGTAACAGTACTTTTTTTGAATGTAGAGTAATTTTATTATGATGAAGGGAAAATGTTGAAAAATTTAAGGAAAAAAAGGTGCTCGTCTCTTTACTTAAGTTATCATTCTTTTAATTAAAACTTTTCTTCAACAATTCTAATTTACGTGCACAAAATTATTTTATTTTTCACGAGATGAAGATTAGAGCACATGACACAACCAGATAACCAAAATCAACTCAAAGATACTTATGAAAGAGGTCTCTCAGTCAATTTATTTGTAACGAATTTACAGAAATCATTTCAATCTAAATTTATCGTGCAAAATCATGAATCATGTCACTTGTGATATTTTATTTGATACAATATCAACGTATTTTCAATGAAGAATATCGTAATAATACGAATAACAATTCAAACAAGAGAAATACGAGAAGGAAAAAAACGAAGATTATACTTCAAATTTTCATATATGAATACTTTTGATCAGATATCTTTGCTTTTCTGACTGAAATAGAGGAAGAAATTTGATAATACGTAGAAAACTTCATTAATATTTCTTTCTTCAAATAAATCTACACAATAGAAACAACATTGAGATGACAATATAAAAATATCATATATTTATATTGTTAACTTTAAAGATGGATAATAAACAGATGAAATGATTTAAGAAAAATAATTTCTTCTTCGATCATTTTCTTCCAGAAACAAAATGTTCATTAAAAAATGAATGAAATTCTTGTATATCTAATTCTCTTTTTCAGAAGGTGAAAGATTCTCTAATTAACATAAGATATAAACCATGGAGTTTGACTTTACAATTAATTCTTTTTCTTTCTTATTAACCCTTTTCAGCCAAATGTTGCCATCTTATACCCAGACAGACAAAACTTTCAAAAATACGCGTAAAAACGCTTGAAAATGTGCGCTTTTTGCGAATTTATTTTCGTTACGTAAGTGAAGTTGGCAGCGGATTCGAGTCCATCCATCAGTGATTCGCCCAGGAGTGCGTTCCAACCGTTCCAGATGCGGCTCGACNCTATAGAAAGTTTTCAGATATTAGAAATCATGGTTTCTGATAGATTACTTCGCTGTTTTCAATAGCATGAGACATGGCGCGTGTTGGTGAACCATACATATTATCACGATCCAGCCAAACACGAAAAGTATCCTTTTCAAGACGTTCTTGTATTTGATAAACAAGCTCTTTATCATTATGTGAATAACTCTAAAAGAATCATTCTTCGTAGTATTTCATAAGCAACGAACCTATCTGTTAAATGCGTGGACTTACAATCATAATATCATATTCATACTGCTTTTTGGTTGCAGACAGCTCAGTCTGACTTTTATTCATGGATGTGTTCTCACTTGTTTCTTTCTGTTCTGTCTTGTCTTTCACATCGGTTACAACTTGATCTTCATTTGCCAATTTCCAGAGAATCCCGTCGGCAACACGTTGAAGTGCGACTTCGTGGGATTGCGACAAAATTTTGATATGTGTGATCAACTCGCTATTGTCTCGAATCATGTTTGCTGCTTGTTTGTTGAATGTCATTACAAGGAGAAGGTCTAACGAACGCTGCTTTACAATAGTTGAATCGAATTGCGACTCCGTAGCACAACGGATCAGCAATGGAATACCAGAACTCGAATTGGCGAACTCGTCTCTGATCTGTTCGTGCTGAGCGAGACCTTTACAAAGCAAACAGACGTTCAAGTTAGTTATGATCGACAAGTGCTACTCTTTACTTACTTTTCAAACAAAATAACAAGTTCTCGAGAAGACGCCACTGTTGTCTGATATCAATTGCGGAGTTGAAGTATTTCAAAAATATAGCCGTAATTTTGTCCGGTTCTGTTAACAATTTGACTTCATCTTCGGTCATGATTATCGCCAATGTCCGATAACTATTGAGCCGTGTTCTGTCGCTTTTGGCTTCTGTCAACTTTAACATGCACTTGGAAACATTCGGCTTGGCTTTTATCACTGGTAGAAGATCACATTCCAATGACAACAAGAACAAATAATTGGCCGCATTGTCAAACAATTCTTTCGTATCATTGTCACTAATTTGTTTCCATAGAACCTCATCACGTAGAATAACGAGAAGAGGATCTAACATTAGTGCATGGTCATTAACATACTCATGCCTTGCATCGTTATCAATGGCCAAAAATTGAAGCATCTCAACGAAATGACGCAAGACCTTGATGTGTATTGGGTTTCGTGGCGGTACAAATTCTATCAAGAGCTGAGCATAGTCAGGAAGCGAACGAGCGACCTTTCGCATTAAATCAGTTGCTTTATCCAGATCGTTATAGTGATAAATTCGAGTCACACAACCAACTAATAATGATTCCTGATCAGATGTGAGTTTGTCTTCGCTCGAATGTAAAGAGCGAAAAATATGGACAAACGTCGAAGAACAAACGCAATCGATAACTGCTTCAATTTCCGTCAAAGTGTTCTCTTCGTTTTGGCGATTCTCTAATGCACATAAAAGAATGTGTAACGAACAGTCGACTTGTTTTAGACCGATTGAGGAATTCATAAAAAAGACTATTGTTTGAAGTTCCCCGCGGGCGAGTTTTCGAGCAAAGTACATTACTATTCCATCAATCAACATTTGTTTAACATCCTTGCTATTCATTAACGATTGCGTAACATGTCGATGAAAGAAGTTAGAAAGCTCTATTAGCACTCCTTCGATTGCGTCATTCATATCTTGCTTTAGTAAATCAAGCAAATTATCGTATAAGACGCTGACGATCGATGAATGGTCAGAATAATAGCTGGTAATGTCAATGGGTGTAAGCACGTGAATAACACTGGTCAATAGTTCGAGAAACGCTTCCTGGTTATCTTCACTTTTGACCGTTGTTAAATTGCGAACAATTTCCTCGAAACATTCATCTAATTGTTCCGTTGATAGTTCATTACCTTTGTCGCGTAGAAGTTCAATTGATGCGCTCATTATGTGAAATTTTTCTGATAAAAATAAAATCTGTTTTACACACTTCAATCACAACAGTAACGACGTTGTCAAGTCGAAAGCGAAAAACAACACTTTTGTGACGAAACTGTTTTTTTCTCTCTAATATGTTTTGATGCTCTGTGAAGAAAAGCCATAGAAAAATGATTGCTTTTGTGAAGGTTGCAAACGAAGAGAAAAACAGTTTCTTCTCCTTCACTTCAAACACAATTTGAAGTAAAATAGTGAGAATCAGTCCACCCCATTACAACTATGAACTAACCTGTTCCCTGATAAATTCCAGAGGCATGTATAGATCAGCGGAGATCTATAAGCGTGGACGAGAATGAATTTGACACAATATCGATAACGTGCTCTTTATCACCTGTATCCTTTTCATAATATAATCCAATAAAATACAGGCATATTCTTTCTTTATCAACTATTAGTTCATGAGGCAATACATGGCTACGAAAGATCGAGAAACGAGAACGATCGTGTCGATTCTTTTCTGCAAAATAAAACACACGTGTGTTTACATCATAGAGGGAAAGGATACGAGATTGGGTTTTTTTCCCATATTGTATGTCGTATATCAAATAAACAAAACCGTGCAAATATAGATAGACGAAAGGTAAGGAACAAAGACTCTGTTGTCGTTTAAAATCTTCCTGATAAGAAAAAAAGTAGTTTACTCTTTTCGTTTTGTCAGTCATTTTTTAAAGATATGGGGAACGGACGCAGTATGTATTGTGAAGTATGTAGCAAAGATTGCTGTTACCCTTGTGGAGCTCTGACAAAAAATGGATGTGCTGAGTGTTGGGGTCATGATTGGAAAATTATCAATACTGCGGCTGAAACTCCATTTACATCCTATTGGGAAGAACAAATCAAATGTGGAAAGTGTTCACACGCGTACAAATTTCATTATTTCAAAAACCATTGAACACATTAGTTTTCACTTCATAGTTACTGATAAATAAATAAATAAATAAGAATACCACGAGGCATGGTTTACTGCGAAGACCACCATACCTGTTACACTCAAATAGCACGTACTCCAACCACCCATAAGCGCGAAAAGCAAATTATTATAAAACGTGTTTAAATCCATAGAACTCATTATCATGAGTAAAAAAAATAATTAGACATGCTTTATACTTTCGAAATGAGCATCAGTAACCTAGCATTAGCGGTCTATTTCCAGACCGTTTCTATTAGGAAAGAGTGGCTTTTATCAAGATGCGCGACAAAATGACGTGCTTTTCCTTTATTTACTGGAATCGAAAAACGACACAGACTTTTCCTGATATATAACTTTTCATTTCATGATTATAAATGAACAAATTAACAATAATACCGACAACACACAAGTCAGCAAAGATGATCATAACTGGACGAACCAACTCGTTCGCTCTGGTCAGCTGAACAAATAATCAGAGCTACATAAATACCACTCCATCCACCAATGAATGCAATAAACATGAAAATCATTTGTCGGAGTAGAGAAATATCTCTTCGGGGTAAACTCAGCGTTTGACTATCATTGGCCTGAACACGACGAGAAATCAAAACATTCAAAATGACGTTCATAATCGATGGTACAACGACAGCTGCTATTAGGGTATAAAAATTTTAGCCAGATGACATATGCGCAAACCTGCAATTAACAAATGTAATGCGAATTTCTTCGAAGCACAACTTACCTCTGTTTTCTGAAACACAAACGGCAATGAAATAATGAAAACGTCCGCGCATTGTGTATTGTCGCCCATTTTTTCATTTGAAATAAAGGTCGATTGTGATATTTGATGGAACAATATCGATGAACAGAGAATGTAACGAAAGAAAAGCGAATTGCAATACTTGCGACATTAAAGAAATAGTACAGCATGACACATTTATTGGTTGTCAAAAGACTGCGACCGGTCAGATAAAGTGAAGTATAATAGATTGTGAAAGAAACTGAAGCGGATAGAGTACTAATACACATGTTGATGATGAAGGCATTGTTTATGGTATGAAAACGAGGAATCAGAATAATTAAAAGAGAATATATCGAAACCAAAAAGGTAATTAAACAGAATAAACCGATGATAAAAACAGCTTTGATATCTACAGGAATGCTCATGTTGCCGAAGAGAATTTTAAATCGAATGCACTGGTTTTTACAATAAGATGATGAGATGAACACGGAGGTGTTTCCTATTCAGTCTTTCTTGAGCTAAATTATAATGATGGGCTTTATAGTTTCTCTGTATGTAATTTCCTATGTGAGGTAACAAAGTCGAAATATAAATAGTTGATAAGTCATTCGACATACAAAAATCTTGTATTTGTGATTTGAAAAGATTCGTTTTACGTGCTTTTAGCAGATATAAAAAAATAATAGAATCTTTGTATTATACTTTTCCAGAAAAAGGTATTCATGAATGATGAATTTGCTCTTTGAAAGTCAGTCGGTTGAAAGACCTCAATTAAAAGCTAAGCGATCGTTTCTTTTTTTCACGAAAAGGTACACCGCGTGTTTAACACGACAAAACAACTGATATAGAAAGAAAATCAAGTCAAAGGTAGCAATCTCGCATTTTATTTAGAGGAAAGAATCGAATGTAAAAACTGCTAATCCACATTAGAAATATCACGAGTTTCTCAGAACATTTCGGTTAAATTTAGAATACAACAATTCCATAGTTCTTCGTTGATAAATATCGATAGTTAAAAGTATGAAAATTTTATTTACATGCTTGTCACATGATTCACTGGATTCTTTGTTTTTCTTTTTTTTTAAACGGACGTCGAATTTTGTCGCAGACATAGTCCTTTACCTTATGTCTGCTGATAAATAGGTTAATAGTAATACCCAATGTGCACCATTCGCTGAAAATAACCATCGCCGAAGAAATTCATTCGTTTATTTGGACGAATTGAGAAACAATTACAGTAACATAAGTTCCACTCCATCCGTCAATGAATATGTAATAAACATGAAAATCATCTGTCGGAGTAGAGAAATGTCTCATCAAGTCATACTCAGCAGTTGATTGTTGCAAGGTTGAACACATTGTGACGAACGTCAAACATAATGAAAAATCAATACATTCAAAATAATTTTTATGATTGATAGTACTACGACAGCTATTATTAGCGTGAAGATTCTAAGCCCTGTGACATTAGCACAAACTTATAAGCAAAAATCTGAAACACGGATGGCAATGAAATAATGAAAACGTCCGCGCATTGTGTATTGTCGCCCATTTTTTCATTTGAAATATAGGTCGATTGTGATATTTGATGGAACAGTATCGATGAACAGAAAACGTAACGAAAGCAAATGGAATTGCGATGCTCATGATATTAAAGAAATAAAATAGCATAACACATTCATTTGGAGTTTTTCACTTGAGATACGATAACTATCTTTTTTAAATGAAAATATCCCATGTTTATTGCTAGAGTTTTGTTACCTTATAAAGACATCTACAGAAAACGTAGTGACAAAAGAATCTCCAATAGATGTTAGAATTCGTCATACTTATCTTATGAACACCTACTCGCAACTCGATGTCAGGTGAACCTATAGCTGCTGAATTTCAAATAAGATTGAACTGTAAGATGAAATGAAATGAATTTTATTCATGTGTACAATATAAATTTGAATTACTAAAATGTGCTCGATCTACAGGAAAATACACTTTTACGAAAAAACCCAAATTTGTGTTCTTTTTTTCGCAATTACACTGTTTTTACGTTTAACTTATGAACCGATTCAATTAGCATAATACTTTTTGAAAGAAAAGATACAATAAAACTTATATAATTATAGAAACAGTGACACATTGTGTTGTCTTCGATAAAGACGTTTCATTTGAACGGTTTTTTAAATTAAATCCTCTGTTTCAGACCGAAAAAATGTACCCCATTTAGACTTGCATAAACCCCATTTGAAAAATCTGAGTTGGCAGCCCTGACTGTGACAATAACAGTTATTCTTTCCTATTCTGTATTTCAGCAGTTCTCTAGGATCTTTTATTATTTCATAAAGTCGATAAAAACTATTATCGCAATCAGCTAAATCGACGTGAAATTATGACAATTGATCATTCTTCAGGGGAAAATCTGAAGCATAGTCTTCATAATCAGTTCGAAGAACAGCTTGTCTGAAACAGAATAATTTTTTATTTTGTTTAGATCAAACAGTGTATGTTTTTATTGACGACGCTATAGTTATTATGCCAAAGATGATCGATAATCGGATTCTACAATGTACAAGCAGTGTAGCTCAGTGGAAGCGAGCACTGGATTCATAACTCAGAGGTCGATAGATCAAAACTATCCACTGCTATCGTTTTTTTCTTCTTTCGTTATTGACTAACATTGCATCAGAACATCAGAATGTATCGACGACGTGTTTTCGCAATAACATACTGTTGATCAGCACACTTAACTAATTGTGTATGAAATATTATCAAAAGCTCGTGTGATCAGCTTTTTTCCAACACGTAATATGTGATAAGATTACATAGTATAAAAATAGATACGAATATACACGATCGCAATATCTGTTTTTAAGTGATGAATATCAATTTAAACGATGCAGATGAGGGTGAGATGGCCAAACATCTAGCCACATTCTGGAGAATATCAATAAAATATAACAGATCACATAGACATGATTGTGTATACTAAAATAGTTGTAAACTCTTTAGATGTTTAATAAATTTTAATATCTTTCCAAGTACATCTGTAAATGACTTATCTGATATTTAATAAACTTCACAAAATCTTCTCAAATATTATCTTTTTTGGATTCATAAAAGGGTTTATTATACATTTCTTGCACGAATCTTTTTCGAGTTTCGTATCATTCAGTTTTTTACAATCTAATTCAACTTTGATAAATACTCATATAATTTGAAGATTTAGGATATCACATATTACCTTGAGAACGATCAACCTTTTTATCGTACGTATGTGGTCGCCTTTGTAACTTTTCGCGTCTACACTCCATACAGAGAAAAGATTCATAAGGATTTATTTGCTGTAGATTAAGGACAATCTTATTTGAAAACTCATTTCAAAAGAACCAATAGAGTCGAATATTTAAGCTCTATCGAGTGATAACTATATTGAACTAGGAATGCATATTGTAAAATAATATCATAAAAGATTCTGTTGTCACTTAGAGTAGCAATGTCATCTAGCTAAAGAAATGAAACATAGAATAAAACTGATCGACTTAATCTTGAGTAGAAACTTGGTGCAGTATGTATATATGTGAGGGAATTACATCTTCTAACAGATACGAATTCTAATAATATTCATAATATGCATTTCTAACTCAACATGATTATTATTGAATAGAGCTTGACAATTTATGGTCTGTATTCGTTCTTTTGAAATAACCTATGTAATAAAATTGTCTTTAATCTACAGCAAATAAATCATTGGGTAATTCTTCTCTATATATAGCCTAAACGTAAAGAATTACAAAAAAATTTCACTCAAGATATACTTGCAGAAAAACGAGCAGTTACCTACGATAAGAATTTGATTGTTTTCAACGTAATGTATAAGGCCGTAAACCTTCAAACTATATGAATACTAGTAGGGATACTCAGATGACTTAGGGAACTTTTGTTTCTCTGGAAGCGTCTGCTAGTTGCGACCGAATCCCTCAGGAAAATATAGGAGTACCCAAACAGGACTTTATTAATCAATCAAAGATATTTAATATATAAACACTATGATGCTGGAGTAAAAAATATTTTTCGAGAAGTTAAAACGTAGCGTACCTATAGGCAGGATTCTAGATTTTTCTGAACCGATTCGGTTCATTGTAGGTTTCAACCAAACTAACGCTGGTTCCAAGTACAATTTGGTGAGCTCTATCGGCTCCAATCATAAAGTTTTTCATCCCTAATTCCACCCGCACCCACATCCACACTCCCCTACATGTGTGGTTTTTTCAGATACCCATGTCGTCTTCGAATTCTGCGCCACCAATAGAAAATCAACTATCGATCGAAGAGAATTCAGTGGAGATCAAAACCAAAAATGATATGATTGGTCGTTTTTTCGAACGACAACGGCGCTATTTCCTCGATGAACTACGTGAACTGTTTACATTTCATCCAAAGGAGTGGCTTAACGCTTTTCGACGGAATTCTCAATATCCTCTGTTTGTACGAGGTGATATTGATGGACTTTTCGCATTGTTCATTGATAATATGGCGACATTACTGGCAATTATTCTGACTCTTCAACCGGTATTGGACTCTGACATCATCTATGGAAAGATTGTAACAGGGTAAAGTACAAAGACTGAAGAAACACCTACGTTTCATTTTCATTCAAGTGTGGCTTTGGCCATGGTATGGGGTAATATTTACTACGTTTATATGGCTCGAAAGCTTGCCTATAAAGAGAAACGAGGCGACATATGCGCTATGCCATACGGAATTAATACACCAGGAGCATGTAGATATCAATTATTTCTTTGCGTTAATTTCGTTTTTAACTATTTTCAGTTGCCTTTGTCTTTGGAATCATTTATCCTGCCTACTACAAATGTATGGATGAAGGTAATGGACAGAACAAACGAACTTGCCAAGAACTTGCTTGGTACACAGCATTGGGAAGTAATTTCATAGCGGGAATCATTATACTAGTCCTATGCTTATTTGGTGAGTTTATCAGACGGAATACACCTAGTGTGGCCCTTCTCTCATCTATTTCGGCCGTTGGTTTCACCTATCTAACATTAAATCAGTATCTAACTGTGTCTGCTATACCCATGGTATCTTTTCTCCCGTTTTCCATCATTATACTCGGTTATTCTGGAAAAAGTGAGCAAATCTCTATGTTTGTTCTTCATTCTGTTCTCTTTGTCTAGTTAAGTTTGGTCCTATTCCAATTGCTTGTGTGGCTTTGGTTACTGGTACTGCTCTCGCTTGGATAACATCGACAAATGATCCTCAAGCTGTACGAGACGCTAGCAAATTAATTAAACCTTATCCAGCAGCATTTCCAGTCAAAGGTCTGTTCGAAAACATGCATCGAATTGGTCCATACTTGTCGACGACGATTCCAACAGCTATTTCAATTGCTATCGGTACAATCCAATGTGTTGAGTCTGCAAAGAGAGCCGGCGATTTCTATCCAACTCGAGAGTCAATGTTTGCCGATGGCACAGGAACAATAATTGCGAGCTTATTTGGTTCCATCCTCGGCATGACCAGTAAGCTCTTTGAGTGTTACGACTACATGTGTACTATGTGCAAAGTGAGTCTCGAGAGTAAGGGTATGAGTATAAGCAAAGGATTTTTTTCTAACCCATTCTCGCACTCAGACCCTCGACATCATTTTCTCGTTTACGTGTATAGCCTATATTGGTCATCCGGCATTTAAAAGAATGGGTGCGCGCCAGGCATATTCTGTGATCAATTGTTTTGCGTACTTACTTTTGTGCTTTTTTGGGATAATTGCTCTTTTTCTTAAAATTATTGCTGTTGTCGCTGTTAATCCGATCATTGTGAGTAAATTTAGTCTGTTTGTATTTTCTATTAAAATTTTATATAATTGTATATTCAGATATTCGTTGGTCTTTTCATATGCAGTGAAACACTTGCCATAACGCCTCAACGTCATTATCCGGCTTTTCTTCTCGGTTTGACACCAGTTCTAGCTGATTGGGCAAAAGGTACAATAATCAACGGTGTTGCTGCCGCCTATTCGAATTTTACTGCACCGAACGTGAATTTTGCTCAGAATGTTACTTCTCGCATAACTGACTTTTCTTACCGTGGACTATCCAATCTGGCAGGTGGTAGCCTTCTTCAATGTATTTTTATCACGGCAATTATCATGTATATGACTGATCGAAAGTTTATTCGAGGCGCTGTATGGTCATTATTAGCAGGACTCCTCGCTTTTTTCGGCTTAATTCATTCATCGAACGTCGGTGTTTTATATCAAAAGAATGATGATGGATGGCGATTCACCGTTGGCTATGGGATTATGATATTACTTTTTATACTACTAGAAATCGGACAACGATTGAAATGGATAGAAGGACCTGAAAACGAACCCGATGATTTAAGTTCTGAAGAGTGGGCTGAATGGCATCGACTGGCGCAACACAATAATAATCACACACGATTCTGAAAATTCAGTTTCTCTGTGTACATTACGTCGCGAAGGAAAAAGCTTTTTTCGATTTTATTTTCTAAAATGAACAATGTCATTGAACTACAGATATATCCAAAATCTTAGATCATTTGGCTTTATCTACGAAAAACACAAGAGTGTGAGTGTGGGTGTGAATTTAGAGTGAAGATAGTGTAGTCAGTAAGACAAAGTGATGTGTATAAAGAGGAATGAGTAAGATTAAGAATGACTATATGAGAGATAAGAGTACGGTTAAAGAAAACAAACCGATTATGAGAGAGACTTTGGTATATAGTTCAACGCTCATTGTCCCGAAGGGTATTTTGACCAAAGAATGAAATGGTAAGAAAAGAATTGTTCGTTAATTCAATCCACTGTTGTTATCCTCCACAGAAAATGTTTGTTTCAATATTCATGGGAAAGAAAGAGTCCGGCATTATGAATACTCTTTTAATGTGATCTCTTCTCTTTCACATATTCATTTATACTTAAAATTCATTCTACATGATTTAATGAATACACATGAAACCATCTCCGACAGACTTTTATTTTAAAAGTCGCAATTTTCTCATCTGATTTAATTCATGGGCGCATAAAGAAATTTTAGCTTCTTGTTATTCAATTAGAATCAGTCGAAGGGATTGTGTCGATGAATTATTATTGTTTTTGTATTAATACTTTCGCTTCAAACGGTTTCAAGTTCACTTGAAGTTCATTTGTTCCATCTCCAACATGGAGAATTTCGCTTTCGTTCATTCCATTGGTGAACTGTGTACTTTCCTTAGCAGGAATATTCTTTAACGTGTATCCATCTCTATTATTCGCGGAAAAGTGAGCAATAATAATTATTAAATCGTTCTCGTTCGATCGCCGACTGTACGCCAGAACTCGGTCACCATAGTTTTCATAGAAAAAGTCTAAACTATCACTCCGTAATGCTGCCAGTCGACGTCGCAGTTTAATCGCTTTTTTGAAAATGTTAAGCAGAGTACGGTAAGGTGATTCAGGAGCATCTAATACATGCCAATTCGTTTTCAATTCTTTTTGATGTTGATCACCTACTCAACGAATCGAAAAATTGAAAATAATATGTGTCTTTTTGTCTTACTTGTCACATCTCTTGCATCACCCAGTTCCGTTCCCATCCAAATCATTTCACAACTTGGTTTCATCTTCAATTGCTCGCCGTCATATTCATAATTGAATTCTGGTGGTCAGTAATGTGGATCTTTTAGTGCGAAATATAGAGAATTAAACAGACTTGAAAATTTCAGGGACCTTACCATCTGGGTTGTGGCGATTAGTATAATACTGAAAATCGAACAAGTAGCCGTTCATAAGTGCAGGTTAGTTCTTGTTGTACTTATCCAATAATTCTTATCTATTCGCAACAATGGACAGCCGTTATTAGAGAATGTATAGACTCCATCTAAAATCACGCGAATTCCACGCCCATGACACTCGTCAATAAATCGTTTGAAGTCAGCAGGCGATTCATAGGACTGCATCAAAGCAAAATAATGTCGTGTCGAATAACATCAATCATATCCCATACCCATCGATTCTATATAATCAGACAAATATACAATAAGAAACCTCCGGTAGGCATAGTTCCTCATACTTTGGATCGGCATGAGCTCAATTACATTGATTCCTAATTCTTGACTTAGATAATCCAACTTGCCTGTGTTGACAATGGTATTCAATGTGCCTTCATCTGTAAAATCAGCGGTGCATAATTCGTAAATAACCAGCTCCTTATTTTCCGGTAAGTTGACATGATCGTTTTTTCCACGGATAGTCATCACTTTCGGATACAAGTTTTCGCCCTTGTGCTTTATTGTTACTAAACCGTTGTTACTCATGGCATCAAATTGAGTAACACACGGGTCGATAACTTCTACTCATCCGTCTGGTTTGTAATTTGGGGAACAAGTTTGTAGATTAAATCGCGGTATTCGTAATCACCACCTTCCAGATTGGATACTTGACAATGAAAATAAACAGTTTGATCATTTTTCACCGTTGAGATTCGCTGACGCGATTGCCGATCCTGAGTACGAGCAATCAACAATTCCGCTTGTTTCTTATTTGGTACGAATATTTTAAATTCAATCGTCGTTGTTACCATTTGTAAAATGTTTCTATGCAACAAAAAGAAATCATAGAACTTATATACTTAGCCGCTCTTACATTAGCGGTAATTATTTGCATTTCCCTTTCTCTGATGAACAGTGTATTCGTAAGATTTATATAATGTTCTACCTTTAACAGGCTCAATAATCAGCGTGTGCGTGCTATTCCATTAAGCTACAAGCAAAGAATGTTCTAGAGCCTTTTTTGTACGGATTATGGTACTCATACCAATGAGTAATCAATGCACTTTTTCACTGTAAGCAAAACTCGATTGTTATTGTCTGTAAGACGAACCTTTCTGTTTTGCATATTCTTAATATTGTTTCATACACGTGGAGGAACAAACACAACTGCGATATGTCGAGTTTATTCTTCGCTACCTAAATCGTTATCTGTATACAGCTAATTTCTGTTTCAACCAGCTTTTCAGATGACAGCAATCTCTTCAATATATTATTTACAATCTTCCAAAATATTTTTTTCGATATTGTCCACAACTTCACTCGCCCATATGTAAGCACATCCTTTCCTTCGTCCTCTTCTCCTCCTATCGCTTAAAGTGTTTCTTTAGTTCGAGCAGGTATTGCATTTACATAAACGAATCGTCCAATCAACGGTTTACGTCGTTTTTCTCCACGCTCTCGTCGAATTTCTTCCCTTTCACGCCGTGTGACGTCAATACCAAAAAAGTATTTAAGTACATCCATCACGATCACAAACAGTGCGACACTTCCCATTGCCACGATCGCAATGAAAGCAAAAGATTTTGACATAATCCGGTAAATCAGAAGCTTTGTTGTTACTTGTTCACAATGTTCACCCTCTGTTCCGCTAAGACATTCACATTTATATCCACCCAACAATGGACGACAAACACCTCTATTTTTGCATGTCACAGTCCAACAATAGTTGATCTTCGTTTCACATCTCGCTCCTTCGTAACCAGATGAACATGTGCAGTTGAAGATGGAGGTCGATGTCGTATTACAAATACCTACAAATACAAAACTCTTTTCATCTATTCCGAAGAACAAGGGAATTCACCATTGTTGAGACAGGTGCTTGGTTTACAAGGACGTTCATCATTTTGGCATCGTTTACCAGAGAAACCAAGTGGACATGAACAATAATAGTCTTGATTATTGTTCAGACTAGTGCAATTGTCAGTATTGAGACAGGGATTTTGTACATGGCAAATGTTGCCAGAGATGTTACAATATGAACCAATGTCTGTGGTATTAATACCACATGAATGTGGATTCCAGAACAATGATGTTGAATTGTCTAAAAGGGAAAGGATTGTTGTGAAGGAATAAGGAGTTCTGAAGACATACTTGGATGTGTGGACGTCACCGCAGTGGTGACGAAAGGAGATGTTTCTGCAAAAGAATAATGATGGGCAGTTCTCAAAATACTAATTGAGATAGCTGAAAAGTATGCAGACACTTACGGCATGAACTACTTGACACACTGAATTCTTGGATGCGATAATTTGCTTCGTCAGCAACATACAGGTTTCCCACACTGTCTAGTCGAAGAGCGTATGCAAAGTTAAGTTGGTTTGATGCCGATCCTGGTGTCTTCGTGCAGCCAGCAATGCACTCAAAGTTACCATCACCTACTCGAATTATACGATTATTCTTATTATCAGCTATGTACAAAAATCCATTTCCATCCAATACCACATCCGTCGGCTTATTCAATGTCAAACCATTTGGAATGTTCTTTCCAGCAACAATAGTTCCATTCCGTTCTCCTCGTCGAAATAACTGAATTCGATCGTTTACCTCGTCAGTCACATAAAGGTTAAAATTGATATCCACATATATTCCCCAAGGATACTGAAGCTCATGTAATTGTGATCCTGCTGATCCTGTTCCTGCTATTGTCACCGCTGAACGATTGTTATCAGAAAGTGATACTGCCACTACTCGATGTTCTTTATAGAGAGAACAGTAGAGAGTATTCCGAATGTCTACAAAAAGACCATAGCAGTTTCCTGAAAACATCGTCACAAATTGACTGGTGTTTGAGTTTGATGAAAACTTGTCGATGCGACCTGTTTGGGTACCATTTTGAAAATAAATGTCGCCATTCAGTGTCACAAATAAACCAGTGTATTCGAACAAAGTAGCAGATAGTTCACGCGATGGATTAGTAGTATGATCGTGCCAGATGAGAATTCGACTACTGACATAATCAACTAAATAAAGAGTGTCATTTGAATCGATGAAAAAGCCGCGCTCAAATGAGCGAAAGGTAGTGTTATCGATGAAAGTCACACCACACTCACTCCATGTTGCATTGGAGTCGAGATTCGGTTGATTATATGGAACTAGAGAAAAAATACAGAATGTAGATGAGAGGAAGCATTTAGTTCAAGGAGCTATTCTCTTAAAAATCCATTGGAGTTTCCAATGGACAGAGGACTCACCCGGATAGTTGAGAAGTTCAAACTTTTGCACTCTATTCTTTGACCACTCGCTCACATAGAGTGAACCAAAACTATCGAATGCTAACGAGTGAGGCTGGTTGAGTTGATTTGGTCCAGTTCCTGTTGTCCCCGAACATGCAACGATACATGTTCCACAGGATGAGTTAGGAGCCCATCGGGTGATCCGCGAGCTACCCGCCTCAGTGATATACATGAATTCATTTTCATCAACAACCACATCCGTAGGTGAATTCACTTGTGTTAAACTGTAACCAGATGTTCCATCACCAGCCACACGGATGCCAGATGACGCTCCTGCGAGCCATTTCATGATTCGATGATTATTGCGATCTGCAACATAGATGGTACCATTGTCGCTCACAAATATTCCATATGGCCAATCGAGTTGTTCATTAGTAGATCCTTGAATCCCATTTCCAGCAACTCTCGTGCCATTTGTAGAATTAGGTGGAAAAACAAACACACAATGAGTGGTCCTGGACGTGACATAAACATTCTCATATGAGTCAACATAAAGATAGAACGGTTGTCCTAGACTGGTTGTGTTATACGCCATAGTGAGATTAGAACCATCCAGTCTCATATTTTGTATTCTGTTATTGTGTTCGTCTGTGACGTAGAGTGATGAATTGAAAACGAAAACATCAATAGGCTGGTTGAAACGGCCGAGTGCAGAACCTTGATCAGAGCCGATAGCAAAGATGTTGGTAGTTTGAGAAAGATCAACAACAAGGACTCGATGATTAGGAGAGTCCGAAACATAAAGAACATCGTTGTCTGTAATTGATATACCGATGGGACCATCGAGTTCTGAGAGTGAGGATCCTTTTTTCCCAGATGCATTTCCTGCAACTGTGGTGCCATTTTGATTCCACGATAGTTGAGATGATAGTTTGATCTTCACTAAAAGTGATGAGAGAATAATAGTACTATCATCTCCAATATGAGCAATCACTCTTTTGCTGAATTGATACATCGTTAAGTAAAAATAGAATACATTCTATAGCACAGCCCAAATGACTAACTTCTATCTTTGCTAAGGAAGTAGAAACTTGTCAGTTGTAAATGCCGCAAATACGCCCTTTATGCACTCAGGCGACGAAAAATATAGTACGCGAGATATTATCTCAGTTGCTTCTGTCAATTTTGAAGGAAATCAGAAGTTGTATATTATCGTTGTCAGAGCTATTAAAGAATAGATGTATGATAGCTGGTATTACACCATAAAAGAGTTTACCCAATATTTTTTATTGTTCGATTTGTCTGATTAAACTTTTTACAACATGAAAATTCTGTAAGCACTTACTTGATATTTCTTTGACCATCGTTATCATTATTACACATATTAGAAAATTAATTTTCATTGCCATTCAGGAAATCTCACGGATAAATGACTTTTCTGTCACCTATTAACGATTGAGAACATACAACACAATGTTTTTCTCATATAATTCCTTTTCTATGTCTTTCCGTCTGTTATTCAATATTGACATTCTCTACTTCTGCAATTTTCCAACATCTTTCTACAAGTCCACACAGATTTATATTCATATCTTGTACTGGAATCTTATTCAGATTCTCTTTATGATCCCATAATGTTTTTTTTTGTCTAAGATAAAATTGATGATCACAAAATAATCTAACTCATTCAAGGCATGACATTCGTTATAGACTGTTCTTTTAGAGAAACAAAATATATATTGACGTCCAGACATATGTCATACTTTGACAAATAATCTCTTTCTTCAATTAATTATCACGCTTCTGAATAGTATAGAATAGTTCGATTAAATTACTGTTTTCCATTCTCAGCCATAAAATAAATATTTGATTGATTTTTCTTCCTGAAAAGAAATCGATCTGATAAAAAAGTGAAGTTTTCCGTGTGATATCATCAACGGATTATTACACTAATGGAATTCTCATATCCAGAAAAGGATGCTCTTGATCAGTTTACATTCATATTCGAAACGTGATTGGAGATGACATTCATTTGATGCCAATGACAAAGCTTTTAAAGATTGTCTTGATGAACAGATTTATATAAAACACTGTGTATGAGAAAAACATAGGACAACGTTGTCTTTCTGATGTTCATTCAGATTATTTCAATAGAAAACTTTTTTCAAGAATAAAAACCTTCATTATTAACTCGATATTTCGTGGATTGAAACTATCAGAATTGAACAACCTTAACAACGTTTTTCTCTTTCTGTTTCCTTGTCATTCGATATCTACACTCTCTATTTTGATAATATTTTAACAATTTTTTTGTGTTTTAATCACATATATGTCTCTATATTGATTTAAATAGTCGGCAACAAAGACAAATAAAAGAAAATACTTCCAAAGTATACAGTATCAAATACCAATTGACGTCAATCGGAGAAATCATAATTAATTTACTTTTTTTGTATCAAGTTTTTTAAAGTTCAGTAACGATATCAAAATAATTGAATTTTCCTTCGGAATGTTCAAGATTGACAAAATCTGCTTCAATTGATTGTTGTTACTTTGAATTTCGATTGAAAGTCTCACATTGGAAATAAAATGTCGTTGAACACAAGAAAATTTCAAAAAACACGTTCTAGTCTTGTAATCACGACTCCAGACAACATTTATTCTTTACTGATTTGTTTTCCCATGTCATTCTTTAATAGTTATTCAAAGTTTCAAATGAAATCGCACCACTACATCGCTCTGTACTTGACCATTTTGTGCATCCATGTTAGATCGGAAAGTAATTATCAACCTCAGGATTCTTCTCCTAGTTTTAACGGATTTCCTTTGCAAATGAATGGTGTAGAAAAGATTGTTTTATTTCTTCTCTCGAAAACAAGTTTTTAAGAGAAGATTTTCGATTGTGATTTTAAAGACTGTGTAGATCAGAAAAGTATAAAGAGAAGTCATGTTTTCAGCTGATGTGTTTTTATTAAAAAAAACAGTTTTAAGTCCAGCATTATTATCTATGTTACTACTTCAACGTCGAAATGTTGTTTGAGCAACATTTGTTTCTTTCTCTTTGCACTCAGCTTTGTCTGGTTAATTAGATACGAATTTTAACTTCTATTTGTTAAGCACAAAATGAATATGTTTCTGAAAATCCTTTTCCAGGCAAAATAAAGTTATCATCTGAATTACATTGGAATCAAAATGGCACCGCAGTGGCAGGAAATGCATCTGGGAAAAAAGGATCCTCACTCTCAGAACTCGATGGTCCCATCGGTATATCAATTACAGACAACGATATTCTTTATGTTTCGGACTCTCCTAATCATCGAGTCGTTGTTGTTGACCTTTCTCGAACTACCAACATCTTTGCTATCGGCTCTGATCAAGGTTCTGCACTCGGCCGTTTCAACCAGCCTATTGATGTTTTCGTTTTCAATTCATCACTCTACATCACAGACGAATTCAACAACAGAATACAAAATATGAGACTGGATGGTTCAAATCTCACTATGGCGTATAGCACAACCAGTCTAGGACAACCGTTCTATCTTTATGTTGACTCATATGAGAATATTTATGTCACGTTCAGGGACAATCATGGTGTGTTTGTTTTTCGACCAAATTCTAATTACAAATGGTACTAGAGTTGCTGGTAGTGGGACTCAAGGATCTGCTAATGAACAATTCAATTGGCCATATGGAATATTTGTGAGCGACAATGGTACCATCTATGTTGCAGATCACAGTAATAATCGAATCATGAAATGGCTCGCAGGAGCATCATCTGGCATCCGTGTGGCTGGTGATGGAACATCTGGTTACAGTTTAACACAAGTGAATTCACCTACGGATGTGATTGTTGATGAGAATGAATTCATGTATATCACTGAGGCGGGTAGCACGCGGATCACCCGATGGGCTCCTAACTCGTCGTGTGGAACATGTATTGTTGCATGTTCGGGGACAACAGGAGCTGCACAAAATCAGCTCAACCGGCCCCACTCA